>JZKD02S1673579.1:583987-595658 GCA_000966675.3 Picea glauca | reverse complement strand
TGTTCATGACATTAGGGGATTTGTATAGATTTTTAAGGTAGAAATTTCAATCCTTCAAGGGAATCCTATTATTTTCTTTAGTTTTACGAGTTAGAATTTGCCTCAAGAATTTCTTAGGATTTATCTTAAATAGGTGAAAAAGCTTATCTTGCTTTCTATTTCTATAGTCTTTTTTTTTCCTGTTTAATTAAGGTTTTGTATTTATTTATCTTATCATATTTTAAAGATGCATTGGAAGCATCCCTAATGGTTTTTGTAGCAATCTTACATTCATTATTGTACCAAGGGTTAGTTGTATTGTTTTTCTTTTTACGTAGCACCTCAATAGAGAATTTGTTAATGGAAGTAGAGATGGTTGTTGTAAAATTATTATAGTTGGCTTCAATACGGTTCTAATACAATATGAGTTTTAAAGCATTGCTTAAGTCTTTTAATAAAATATCGACTTTTTATTTGTCAAAAAGTAAGTGCCTTTGATTCTTAGAGTGATCTTCAATGGAGTTTATGTGCATGGAAATGTTAAAAGTTAGGGTTAGATGTCTATGATTAGAGTCAGATTCACGACCATATAAAAGATCAAAGTTTACTATTTGGTTGTATATGGAGATATATGATATTACATAATCAACGACACTGCTACCCAACCCATGGATACACGTCATCCTATAAGAATTTGGCCACTTCCTTAGACCATCACAAATTATTAAATCTTGAGAACTATAGAGCTTGATTAACTCAGTACCAAACAAATTTTCGACTGGGCCTTCGAAGTTTCTTTTGTAAGAGATAGCTAAAACAAGGTCCTCATCTAGCCAAAGATGATTAGGGTTGGAGTCATTACTTAAAATAATAGCTTGATTGCTTGCAATTATAGCATTAAAGTCTACTAATAAGAGGATACTACCTTCATTCTTCATATTGTAGATATCTTGTTCTAAGTTTTTGTAAGGACATTTCTTATCTAGATTGTTTATATATATAACCCCAAGGGAATCAAGAAAGTTGAACCTGTGACCTCCCCAACTCATCAATGAGGGAGAGATCTCTTGGAGCTTTATGTATTATTTAATAATAAATGATTTTTTTTAATATACAAATTATATTGAAATTTGGAATTTTCAAATTATTATAATTAATTTTTTTTTAATTAAAATTAAAAAAATAATTTATTTTAATATTTCAAAATTTTAATAACCTTATGAAGAAAGTACCACTATTCATCTTGTTTTAATTTGTTATTTTCAACTTTCAAAAATTATAACATCATATAATCAATAACATCATATATCACTAATGCATCATATAATGAATAACTGATGCATTTACTACAATGGAGTTTATCTTTTTATATATCATGGTTGACCAAATAAATCATTTTCACTTATAAATATGGGTTAAACAAATTTACACAAAAACTTAAACATTAACCTATCATAAAATAATAAAGTAACTCTCAACATTAAAATGAAAGTACCCAAAACTTCTATGAAAATTAAATAGAAATTTAATCAAATAATATTAATTGATTCTAATTTAAAAAATATGTTAAACCAAGAATAAAAAAAATATATAAAATTAACTAAATAATTATTAATTGATTTTAATTTAAAAACAATGTTAAACCAGGAATAAAAAGTAATAAGTGATCAAATTAAAAATAAGAAGTCATGAACTCTTGCCCTTTTGCAAGGAATCATGTAAATATATAGGATCATCCAAGTGAAATTACTCAGCAATAAATTTTCAATAAACAAAAAATTATATTAAATAAATGTATTACCTACATATTTGTTAAAATAAACTTGACTATTTTATTAATGATTGAACCAATTTTTTGTGGACTTTTTGACTATGTGTCGAGCTGCAAATTTATGGGTCCGGTCGGTGTGTTCTTGGGTTTGGCCATGACTGTTATACAGACCTACTGTAGCCGTTTCCGGTAACACTAGCGGGCATGCTGCTTAGTTCGTTAGACATAGACAAAGATATAGTCCTGCACGAGATGCCACGCCATCAACGATTGAGAACTTTCTCTTTTACTTCCGTGTATTTATATTGTTTGCATCGTCCTTTCTTCACGATAGGTATTTGTATTAATTTTGTTATATCTACGTTACTCTTTGGTAATGAGTTGAATGAAACAAAAAGATTCTTCGGTTTTCATAGTGCCATACTTTAGAATTTTTCCATGAAATGTCATTAAATATTTTATCCACATTTTTTAAATTTCAGGTTAAGATTAATGTTAAATTAATGGACACCACAAAGTTGTTTGCCTTCAAACATTTTTATTCAAAATTTGTTTATTTATCGATAGATGATTTGCATCATGATGGCTGGTCGATTAAGCTTTAAAGATTTCAACTTATTTTGGTTTTTATATGTATTTTTAAAAAGAAAATTTTGTAAGATTTTTTTTATTTTTTATAAAATATATTTATTGGTAATTTCAATATTTTGGTTGGTAATTTCAAGAGATTCAACTAAATTAAAATTTATGAGTTATTAACAATATTCAGAAATCTAAGGGATGTCACTCTTTTGATATCGATAGTGGAACGCTCCCATCCACCCAGGCTGGGCCACGCCACACAAAACTCTCCCTTTTTACTGTTGATGATTGCAGCTTCATGAGACATTCTCCAGGTCGTTCTCCTCTGGACTGAGTTGAGACGATTTGTGAGAACGCCCATGTGATGGGTGAGTCATACTCCTCTGGACTGAGTTGAGATGATGTGTTATTTTGGTATTATCGTGGTGTTGTTCTCATTATATTGTTGTTCATTTGCCATTTCTAGCTATTTATTTATGTTCTGCATACTTTTTATATCTGGAATATTACAAGTGGTATCAAAGCACCTTCCTCAGTAAAAAATTGTGGGTTAAAATTTTTTTTCAGGGTAGAGACATATTCCCGCGTCTTTCAGTTACAGAGATCTGTCGTTACGCGCATGAACCTGCGGTCACGGATTCATACAGGTAGGAAATATAAGTGGTACTTAAGCGCACATCTGTTGGCCACCCTTGTAACCCCTGTTGGTACCCCTTCGAGTGGTAGCACATCAAACAACACCTATATACGAATCGACCTAGATCTTCTAAAGCCCTCCGTAGATAAACTGGTCGGTTGCCTGTCTGCTATAGTGCCATCGAGAACAACACTCAGGAAGATACTCTCTAGTACCTGGGTAATCAGGTAGTACGACTAAGGGTACGATCTAGCCTCCTTAGTTGGTGCCCTGAGATATTGGGTCGAGTACTACTATTGGACCCTACACATATATCAGAGAGCTATAGCACAGGGCAAACCCTTGTCTGTAGAACCCTTGAATACCCTAACCCTTGGGAAGGAAACAAAAACAGAACCAACAAGATCTATTGCCATGCTACATTGTCTTCTGCATTATGGCTGCAAAATTACTACACATTTCTTCCTGTTAAGCATTTGGGAATCGCGTCACTGCAGTATTCTTCAAGCCAGAGTATAACTTTGCAGGCCGACACACTTATTTGGGACCTATTCCATTGCCTTCCCCTTTTCTCCCTGATCACAGTCATACCCTTCATTTTTAATCCTTTTTGTTTCAATGGACTTGACCCCTTCCCAGTTTCCCTATTTCGCCTCCTATCCCATTACTTTTCCCTTCAAGCACTGATCATCGTGGTACCTATCACTTCTAAGTCTTTTTTTTGTGGTCCCACCCACCCATTTTTTTTCCTTACCCGCACTTCCCCTCTCCAAATGGCCACCACTCGCAACCAAAATCTCCAAAATTCTGTCAATCAAGCCCATGTCTCCATCAAACATCTCACATCTCAGATGGATCCCACCAATTCTCGCATTGACACCTTGGAAGCCAACCTCACCACCCAATTGGCCTCCCTCCAGACTGTTGTCAATCAATTGTTGAACTGCCCTACGGGTCCTTCTTCATTAACACAACCCGATGTTGTTGATTCCTCTTAGTCTCCACATTTTCACTCCAACTCCTTTCATCGTGAACCCTGTCTTCCCCGTGTATAGGTTAATAAATTTGATGGCTCCGATCCTACAGGTTGGGTCACTCAAATGGAGCATTATTTTTCTCTGCATGGTATTACAGACGATTTGGCCAAACTTCGCTATGTTGTCCTCTATATAGATCCTGAACACTGGCAATGGTGGCAATGGAGAAAAAATTTACATCAGGGGTATATTGCCTGGACCCAGTTTGTTGTTGAGCTATATTCCCGCTTTGATATTGATACCCACTATCTAGGTCATTTGACCAAGTTGAAACAGTCAGGCACAGTGGAAGCCTTCATCATTGCTTTTGAGCATTTGGCCTTTCAAATAGAGGGCATGTCATATGTGTTCTTTCGTGAATGCTTTATCAGTGGTCTCAAGGATGAAATCCGATCCCAGGTTCTCATGACCCGCCCTCCCACTTGGTTGGAAGCTACTCAATGTGCTAAAGAGGCCCAACAAGTTGATTATTCCCAGAACAAAAAAACCCCTTTTGTTCCTCACCCTCGACCCGCTAATCCTAACCCCCCTGTTACTCCCCTCAAGGTCCAGAAACTAACTAGGGTTGAAAAGGTTGAATGCCAATTGAAGGGTATTTGCTATAATTGTGATGAAAAATATTTTCTGGGGCACAAGTGTAAGGAACACAAATTATTTATGGCCATCTCAAAAGATGTTCCTGAAGAGGATGTGATAGTTCCCCTTGTTGAAGAACCCCCGCTTCCCGATGCCACCCAAGAGCCCATTGACCCACCTGAAGTTGACCCACTTATTTCCTTGCATGCCCTCACTGGCTTCTTGGCCCCCCAAATGCTCAAGCTCATTGGCTACATTAAGCATAGGAAGGTCATCATCCTTGTTGACAGTGGTAGCACCCACAATTTTATTCATTGTCGCATTGCCCAGGAAACCAATTTCTATATTCGTGTTGTCAATAATTTTCAAATCATGATAGCCAATGGTGGGTCCATGAAATGTGGTGGGCGGTGTGAAAATGTTCATCTTCAAATTGGACATTACCAACTGAAATCTCATATGTTTTCCATTGACATGGGAGGTTGTGACATTGTGCTAGGTGTTGAATGGTTACGCATTTTGGGTCCCATTCTTATGGATTTTAAGGAATTAACCATGCAATTCCAACATGCAGGACAAAAGTATCAATTCCAAGGTCTCACAGCTGGCTCTCCTGGGATCATTAGTTCCCATCGTATGGAAAAGCTCCTCAAGAAAGGCCACTCTGGTATCATTTCTCAACTCCATTCTATTCAAGCCGTTGAGACAACCTCTGTGCATCCTGACCTCCAAGCTATCCTTTCTAAACATCAAGCTTTTTTTTCCACCCCTCAGGGCCTTCCTCCTTCTCGTGGTGTTCCTATTCATTCCATTCCCCTTGTTCCTGGCAGTCTTCCTCCCAAAGTTCGCCCTTATCGCCACCCCTTTGCCCAAAATAATGAAATTGAGAAAATAGTGCAGGAATTGCTCCAAGTGGGTGTTATTCGCCCTAGTACCAGCCCTTATTCTTCCCCTGTGGTCATGGTACTTAAGAAAGAAGGTACTTAGCGCATGTGTCCTAACTTTTGTGCCCTCAATAATCTCACCATCAAGGACAAGTTCCCCATTCCTATCATTGATGATCTCTTGGATGAGTTGAGTGGTGCTCAATACTTCACTAAACTTGATCTGCATTCTGGCTACCACCAGATACGTATGCAAGAAGCTGACATACCCAAGACTGCCTTTCGAACTCATGAGGGTCACTATGAGTTTTTGGTCATGCCCTTTGGCCTGTGTAATGCCACCTCCACCTTCCAAAGCCTCATGAATCATGTCTTCCATCCTTTTCTCCGTCATTTTTTCTTAGTTTTCTTTGATGATATTCTCATTTATAGTAAAACTTGTCAATCTCATCTTTCCCATGTGAATCAAATTCTCCATCTACTCTCACAGCACCAACTTTTCCTCAAACAATCTAAATGTGCTTTTGGCACCTCAGAAGTCGAGTACTTGGGTCATTTTGTTGGCAAGGCCGGTGTCAGGGTGGATCCTAAAAAGATTGAAGCTATGCACGATTGGCCTCACCCAAAGACTCTCAAAAGCTTGCATGGATTTCTAGTTTTAACAGGTTATTATCGCAAGTTTGTTAAGAATTATGGAAATATTGCGGCACCTCTCATTGCTCTCCTTAAAAAGAATTCTTTCACTTGGACTCCAACAGCTGCTCAGGATTTTCAAACCTTGAAAATGGTCATGTGCACCACTCCAGTCTTGGCCCTTCCTGATTTCACAAAGACCTTTCTCCTGGAATGTGATGCTTCTGGGAAAGGAATTGGGATCGTCCTTATGCAAGAGGGTCGACCTTTGGCCTTTACAATCAAACAACTGTCAGAGTGAAATTTGGGCAAATCAATCTATGAAAAGGAAATGTTGGCTATTTTGCATGTTGTGGATCTTTGGCGCCCTTATCTATTGGGGAAACACTTCCAAATTAAGACAGATCATCAAAGTCTCAAGTATTTTCTGGAACAACGTCTTTCCTCCCCTGAGCAATAGAAATGGATAACTAAGCTCTTTGGATATGATTATGAGATCATTTACAAAAAAGGAAAAGACAATATGGTTGTTGATGCACTTTCCAAAACCTATGAAGATGAAGGGTCCCTTTTTTCTCTCTCCTTCATTGTACCAGATTGGCTCCAAGTTGTTCTCCAAGAATGGCTACAAGATCCCAAAAGTTCACATATGATACAACAATTGCAGTCCAATTCTATAGTCTCCCCAGGGTACTCTTAGCTCAATGATGAGCTTCGATAAAAAGGTCGTTTGTATTTAAGTACACAGTCAAAACTTAAATCCATGGTACTTTTTGAGCTTCATGCTACACCCACAACTGGGCATTCGGGGTTTACCAAAACCTATGACCGGGTCAAACGTTCTTTTTTTTGGGATGGTATGAAACAAGGCGCTCGTAATTTTATGGCTGAATGTGATGTGTGTCAACGCAACAAAGGTGAAATAGTCAAATCTTCTGGCACACTACAACCGCTTCCAATTCCACCTGCTGTTTGGTGAGATATCTCTATGGATTTTATTGTAGGCTTACCTAAATCGAGAAATAAATCAGTCATCATGGTGGTAGTTGACCATCTTTCCAAGTATGCTCATTTTTGTGCTCTTCAACACCCATTTACAACATCCACTATGGCTCAAATTTTCATGGATCAGGTCTTCAAGCTTCATGGAATGCCGCATTTTGTTGTTTTTTATCGCGACCCAACTTTCACCAACAATTTTTGGCAAGAACTGTTCAAGCTCCAAGGCACCCAATTGCATCTTAGCACAACTTATCATCCCCAGATTGATGGTCAAACTGAAGTGGTCAACAAGTGTTTGGAAACATATTTGAGGTGTTTTGCATCGGAAAGGCAAAATCAGTGGGCTCAATGGTTACCACTAGATGAATGGTGGTACAACACTTCTTACCATATAGCTACCCGCATGACCCCTTTTGAAGCGGTCTATGGACAAAAGCCACCTTTAGTTCTCTCATATTTTCAAGGTGTCTCGAAGGTCCAGGCAGTTGACCAAATGCTTAAAATTTGAGAGGCTATTCTCTGTACCCTCAAAGAGAATTTGGTCATGGCCCATAATCGTATGAAGCAACAAGTAGATCAAGGTCGCTTTGAACGTCAATTTGCAGAAGGGGATCAGGTGTTTCTTCGACTGCAACCTTACAAGCAAAATTCTCTCAAGGCTGACCATTGTCAGAAACTGGCACCCAAATTTTATGGTCCTTATAGAGTTCTCAAGCATGTGGGACAGGTGGCCTATCAATTAGCTTTTCCCAGTCATTCTAAGCTTCATCTTGTTTTTCATGTTTCCTGCTTAAAGAAGGTGATTGGAACTAATTGCCAAATTCAAACCAACCTTCCCGAGTTGGACAAAGAAGGATCCATTTGGCTACAACCACAAGCAGTTTTGGACCAGCGTGAGCGTCGTCTGTTCCATTCTACTTCACTATTTCACTAATCATGTTTGTTCATCCACATTGGTTGAACATTCAAATACAACAAAGCACCATATTTATAGTGAGGGCACTAAAAAATTTCACAAGGTAGATCATTAATACAATAGAAAATTTAGGGAAGCTATCAATATTGAAAAGTGGTTGAACAACCTCAATAGAGATGATGGCTAGAAATTAGTCATAATTGTATCTCATCCCTAACAACCAAAGGTGAGTCAAGATAAGTCTTAGTTATTTCCCCCTTTTTCAATTCATTTTAATCATAATACAAAATACAAATAAAAATAACAAAAACATTTATACAACTAAGTATTAGAAAAATGATAATAACCCTTTCTAATTTTATAAAACTAAGTTTGAATATATCATATAACAAAAAAGCAAAAACAAGAATATAATCTAAATCAAAATAATTCAAGTCTTTTAGAAATGTCCTCTTCTCCGTCTCTGAAATTGCTCCATGTAGGCATCAATCCAATTGGATCCACATTACCCAACTTCTTGAATTTTATGTTGGGAATAATCTACAAGATTGTCAATCCTTGTTGCTCCCCCCGACACCTAATCCCTTTTGGCAAAAAAATCAAGATCTCTCCCCCAAAAATACACATAATCTTTCTTTAGGATTTCTTTCCCAAAAATATCATATCATAATACATTTCTATTAGCAGAAGGACCGTAAATATTAACTAGAGAGTAGGTTTTCTGTGTCTCTAGAGAATGTAACTTGATCCATATACATTTAGGAACTAAGGAAGAGTTTAGCACCAACAAAGAATGATTCCAACCAGTCACCACCCCCCAGATTGACCATTGGAATGTAGGCCTACAAAGTTCTAATTATTCATAAAGCCAAACATAATCACCTTAATTTTCTCCCCAATGGCCATAATATATCAAATTAGCAAAATGTTCAATTTGAGTAGCTTGATCATTTTTTCTAGATAATTTTTTTTATGGGGTGAACCCAAAACCCTAATGTTAAGGGATAGGGTTATCCTAGTTGAGCTAGGTTTAAGAAATATTTCCTCCTTGGCATTGTGTGGATAGACATTTGACCTTTATCTAGTCCCAATACTCCCTCAACATCCCCCATGCTTGATTCTGAGCTCTTCTAGACTACTTTCCCTTCCTCATCTATTATATCCACTCCCATTTCCACCCGTGACCTCAATTTGTTGTATGACTATATTGAGTTTTCCTTTGGTCTCCATTTGAGATTAACAAGGGGAAATACACCTTTATATGACCATAATAATGATAATATCTACACTGAATTGATATTCTCATGTAACCTAGAGTTTGAATATGTTTTATATTACAAACTTCTATCTCCACAATATCATAAGACTCCTTGAAATTTGTCTTCACCGATATCCTATCTATAGATCACATCAATAGAGACATGATATTTTTATCGTAGTCAAGTAAACCTCCAATATTGTTCTTGATTACCTTCAATACTAAATCAAACCAGAATTCCAAGGGTAAGGTGGGGAATTTTTCCCAAATGGGTTCTACAAATGTCTTCTCTATTTGCGAGTCAAATAGGGTAACCAAATTTTAGCAGAGAGCATCATAGGTCCCCAAAAGCACTTCCACATCTTTATTTTCTCCATGTCCTTTCTAGATTGAAAGGTAAAAGCAAGCCAAACATGGGCCTAAATATAAAAAAAATGTTTTATATCCTAGTTCTTTCTCCCTAGATACATAGCTAATCCATTTGCTTAGTGTTTTATCATAAATTACACAACCAAAAATGCAATTGATCATCACTCACTCATGCATATTTAGGATTTGAAATCATGGTTATTTATTCCCCAAGCACCAACTTGGCCTTATCCTTCCTTTGATTTATACACCTATTCTTCCTCTTTATTGAAAAAACCTATGGTTTAACCCTACCTTCAATCCTTTCTTATCCTTTAGGATCCTTCACTAAAATTGGTGTTATCATCGAAAAATCATTCACAACAACACTGATAATGGTTGAAGAAAGTACTAGTGCAACATACCAATCAACATACCTCCAACATTAACAAGATTCATTCATAAAGTCACAAAACTATACAAATAGTTCCCTAAATTTCTGTGCAGTCTCCTAAAGGCGCACTTGCGCACATCTACACGGGCCAACACAACTGAATCTGCGCAAATTGTGTGGGTTCCGTGACTGTCTCCACAAAAACATGCGTAGATGCAGAAATGACACGTTAATGATTTTGGTCAGGCCTCACCCACTTCCAGCTTAAAGAAGGTATAACCAAATCTATTCAATCAAATTCAATACACGATATAACACTATAACAATACGGAGAGTAGGGGATCTAGTCGGTGTCATAATGTTGGATGCCACGGACCCAGGGAGAGAAGTGGATTAGCAATCAAGTAGAGAGAGGAGTGGATTAGCAATCAAGTAGATTTATAGATTTATTAATCCTAGCTGCTATAGCCTCGGGACCTGGAAGAGAAAGGAAAGCAGCAGGCCAAATTCAAGAACCTTGAAGAAACCACGCCCACTATTCGATTGTTACTCTTCACACATGTGCTTTCATCAAAGCTAGCACAGATCTACAATGAAAAACAAATCAGGTTTAATGTTGTAAACCACTGATATTCCTATATTTTATATATATATATATATATATATATATATATATATATATATATATATATTACAGGTCTGTCTTTTTCTTCCCGCTCTTCCATCCGTTGAACGTCGGTTTCTAAAGGGATTGAGTGCGGTGCAGTTGGGCCGGGCTGGGATTAAATTCAAATCGTTCTACAAGCTGTCCGATAATATCCGATTCGACAAACACTCAGGCACGTTCAATCTGTTAAAGAAAGTTACTCTCTTAATGAAAACTATTGCAATATGCATTTATATATAGATTTTAATTAAAGTTATGCATTCAATCTATTCAATGAAGGTTATGCTTCCAATGAAATTTATGTGTTAATGAAAGATTGAAAAATATTATATATGAGATTTAATGAAGGTTATGCATTCTATGAAAGTTTTGGTTTTTAATGAAAGTTATGCATTAGACGAAAGTTCTGAGTTTTCATGAAAGTTATGATTTCAATATGTTAATGAACTTTCAATGAAAATTATGGGTTCAATGAATTGAAAGTTTTTGTTTCAATTAAAGAAAACTATTGTTTTCTATATGCTTAAAGATTATGTAAATTTTGTATCCGTTTTGAAGTATTAGTTGTCATTGTATAGTTAGATGAAGTTAGGGTTAATAAATCCAAGAGCCACATCTCATGTATGTTCTAAAAATTGTAAATTTTATTTTGGCATATAATAGTCAAACTTAGTGAATTAATTTTGACATAATTTCATTGCACTGCATTCCATGTGTGAACTTGAACTTAAAATTTTATAAGGATATTATGGTTAATTATTGTTAATGGTTATTAGGGTTAATTATTGTTAATAATGATTATTATGGTTAGGATTAGGTCAAGATTAATGTTGGAGTTATTTCTATTAGAATTAGGGTTAAGGTTATTCCTATAAAATTAGGGTTAGAATCATCTTTTAGAGTTAGAGTTAGGTTTATTTTTATTTTAGAAGTTGAAAAGACTTTAAAATAAAAAAAAAGTCATAATTTTTTTATAATATTTTTTCT
>JZKD02S1673579.1:546297-573249 GCA_000966675.3 Picea glauca | reverse complement strand
GTAAAGTGGAAGTAATTAAAAATTGGCCATCACCGAGAAATATTTTCGAGGTGAGAAGTTTTCATGGACTGGCTAGTTTCTACTGAAAATTCATCAGGAATTTCAGTGGAATTAGAGCAGAAATGATGGATACTGTCAAGAAAAGACATAAATATTTTCATTGGACTGAAGAGGCAGAGAAGAGCTTCAATCTGTTGAAGTGGAAGATCACCGAACAACCGGTTTTGTTGTTGCCGGATTTTACGAAAGTGTTCCAGGTGAAATGTGATGCAAGTGGCTTTGCCATAGGAGCGGTCTTGAGCCAGGAGGACAGACCAATTGCATATTTCAGTGAGAAGCTGGATGAGGCAAAAGTAAAGTACTCCACGTATGACAAAGAATTTTATGCTATCATACAGGCGTTGAAGAAGTGGAGGCATTACTTGATCCCGAAAGAATTTGTTTTGTATAGTGATAATCATGCATTACAGTTTGTGACTCAACAGGAGAAGTTGAATCAGAAACATGCTAAATGGGTAGAGTATATGCAAAATTTTACATTTGTAATTAAACACGTTTCAGGTACTGCTAAGAAAGTGGTTGATGCTTTGAGAAGGAAGTGTTTGTTGCTGCAGGAGTTCTGAGTCAAAACATTGGGTTTTGAAAATCTTAAGGACATGTATGCAGGTGATGCAGATTTTGCAGAGGCATATGAAGCAGCTGAGAATCCAGTTCTCATAGACAGAAGCCCATGGATAGATTACATGATCCAAAATGGACTTTTGTTCAGAGGAAATCAGTTATGCATTCCAAATTGCTCCATGAGGGAGAATTTGCTAAAAGAGAAGCACAGTGGTGGATTAGCAGGGCATTTTGGCCACGACAAGACATTTGCAAAGCTGAATGAGTCATATTTTTGGCCGAGGATGCGAACAGATGTCAAGAAGTTTGTTGACAGATGTAGAATTTTCCAACATTCAAAGGGCAGGAAGCAGAATGTGGGATTCTATCAACCATTACCCATACCCGAGAGGCCGTGGGATGAAATCAGCATGGATTTCGTTGGGATTGCCTAGAAAGCAAAGAGGACATGATTCGATCTTTGTGGTGGTTGACAGGTTTTCCAAAATGGCACATTTTATCCCATGTCAGAATACTAGCAATGTGACTCATATCGCAAATTTGTTTTTCAAGGAGATCGTTAGACTTCATGGGTTACCCAGAAGTATAGTATCGGACAGGGATATGAAATTCATTGGACATTTCTGGAGGACACTCTGGAAGAAGATGGGAACTAACCTGATGTTTAGTTTTGCCTATCATCCTCAGACGGATGGGCAAACAGAGGTGGTAAATAGGAGTCTGGGAGATTTATTAAGAAGCTTGGTGACAGAGCACCATAGCAACTGGGACAATGTGTTGCCACAGGCAAGATTTGCATACAACGACTCAATGAACAGGAGCACAGGAAAAAGTCCATTTGAGATTGTATACGATAGGCGGCCAAGAGGAGTTTTTGAACTAAGGGATTCATAGAAGATAATAACTAAAAGCGCAAGCGCTGAAGAATTCATAGAGGTGATGGAATAACTTCATAGCAGGGTGAAAGAGCGATTGCTGGAATCAAATCAAGAATATAAGCGCAGAGCGGATCAGCATCGGAGACAACTTTAGTTCGAAGTTGGTGATCTAGTTTTGTCACATCTGAGGAAGGAAAGGTTCCCTAGAGGAACATACAACAAGCTGAAAATGAAGAAAATTGGGCTATGCAGAGTCCTAAAGAAATTGGGGGAAAACGCTTATGAAATTGAGTTGCCAGATGAGATCAAAATATCTCCGAAATTCAATGTCTCAGACTTATATCCATATAAGGCTGAGGAAGAAGGAGCAGATGAACAACCAGAGGTCCAGTGGCAGAAGAAGATGTCGATTGCAGAGAAGCTACAGATGGAGCATATATTTGACAAGAGAGTGAGAAAAAAGACCAGGCGGAAGCAATACTTCGAGTATCTGGTCAAATGGAAGAACCATCCAGTGGAAGATGCCAGCTGGGAGACTGAAGCAGAGATTCAAAAGCATGGACAGACTGTGCAGGCGCTCATGGACAGGAGCCCATGAAAGTTTTCAAGCCGAGGAGTATGATGTAGGAGCATTGCCAACTCATCAAGCGAGCCATCACATCAAGCGGAGATCAGCTGGATAATCAAACCCAAATTTTTGAAGTGCTTTGGGGTTGTAGTGCAAGTCTTTAATGAACCATTTATGAAGGTGCATTTGTATATTGTATTGGACCTTGAGCCTTTAAGCTCTCATCCTTTGGTAGATAGGAGACATTTAATAGATTTAATGCTGGTAGATAGGATTTTAAGTCTAGATTTGATAGTTTAGAGATTCGAGAGGGAAAACGGATATAGACACCCTCATTGTACCATTGTAACATATGGAAGCATTCAGGAAAAGAGAAGAGCAAGCAGATAATAGTGTATGAAGAACACTCATGTACAGGCATTTGAATTAATAGAAGGAAGCTTTGATTCAAGTTCATGGTTTGTGTTGTTTTCTCTGTGTATTGATGTTGTGCTCATGAATGTTTACTTTCTTGTTATGCATTTACTTTGTATATGTTGTGCATGTGATTTCATGTTTCAACCTAAAGTCTGAAGGGGAGATGGAATGAGTTTCAATTATTTCTCTATCTGAGCCAGGAGATTCCTGCAAGGTGTGCAGTTGAATTCATCTGCAAGGAGTGCGTTGATGAAGGCTCAGTGGTTTAACTTTTGTTCTCATTCACCCAGAAGTGGAAGTGGGTTGTTGAAGCCGTGCAAGGAGTGCGCAGGCTGAAGAGGAAGTCTCAGTTGTAAATCTAAGCAAAGGAGATCAAAGACTGCTGCTGCAGGAAGTGCGTAGGGTCGGAAAGATTCAACACTAGGGAAGTTGTTGGATGTTGAGCGCAAGAAATGCGTGCAAGTTCCTCTGAAGAATCAAAGTGGAAGAGATCAGGAGGTATAGCACCTTCGTGATATCATTATCGAAGATTGCACAGGAGGTTTCCGAGCCAAGAAGTCCTTAAGAAGGGAAAGAGGAATCGACGGTCAGAATTCGCAGAGGAGATCGACGAAATCCCGTCAGCCGTTAGATCTCGAAAAGTTGCGTCGGGTTTAAGCCCTAGCTAACAGAGGAGGAGTCCCAGAGGAGTCATCGGGATATCCGAGTCATCGGGGTTTTGCTGAAAAAGAGAATCGAGACCGTGTAGTTCTCGAAATCCTGAGGAAGGATCTCAGCCGTTGATCCTGGCAGGACACGTGTCAAGGAGCCAGGGAGCCATCAGAGTTCAGTTCATCGGAGAATCAGGGTTTTCGAGGACATAGAACTCTCGCATATTGGAATCGTGATCCACGATTTCCCGACGGGAGGTTTGAACTGTCCATCGGTGAGGACGCGTGGCAGGAGATCCTGACGAGTCGGCATTTGGAGAATCGGGGTTTCCGGAGTCGTGAAACTCTTGCATAGTGAAATTGCGATCCGTGATTTCCCGATAGGATCATAGCTGTTGATCACAGCAGGGACACGTGGTGAGAGATCCCGGAGAGTCGGGGTTCGACATTTTGGGGTTTCTGCATACAAGAGAATCATTGCATTAGAAGTCACGATTTCGCGATACCCGATAGAGGGATGAGGAAGTGGTGATGTGGAGGAGAGAGTTCACACGTGCATCGGGGATCGGCATATCGGGATTCCTAGCATCGTGAGAATCGCTGCAGGAGGAGTCGTGAAACTCTGAATCGTGACAACCACGCGGTCACAGTGTTTGAGTGGAGAAAAGGTGTCGAAATATCGGAGTTCAGGTATTTGGAAGTCCCGTGCACAGGACAACGGGAATCACGATATCCTGATATGCGATTTCCCAACGGATACAAGGATAGAGTGGGGACCACCAGGGTGAAAGAGGTGAATAGGTGTCGCATCCACACCAGAGTATCGGTATATTAGGATTCGAGGATTTGCGAGGCAAATTGTCTACGACAACGCAAGTGGCGATTTCCCGACGAGGAAATTCCCGATAGGAACAACAAAGCGTGGTCATTACCCATTGGGTTTCGGGGATTCAAAGAGACAAGAATTTTTGACCATGAGACTCGCGATCATGCGAGTTCTGATTTCCCGATAGCACAAAGGGAGATCATAAGGAGAGTTTTGTGGGTGTAGGAAAGTCCCGATAATGGATTTGAAGAGTATTTCAGCTCTTCAGGCCGAAGGAAGAGAAGGTCCTGAGGGAGCGGGCGTGCCCTGGGTGGCGCGTTTGCGTCAAGTTCCCGAATTTTTCTCGTGTCAGCTCAATGGGACTAGATCGACGATCCAGATCTCCTTTAGCACCAATGGTCCAGATCCACTCTCTCTTTTCACGACTTCACAACTTTGGGAAACAAAATCCTTAGACTTCGTGACTCTTGATTGTCGAGGTCCTGAAATCATCTGTCGACTAATGATCTTATGCACTGACGCTTACGGCTGCCCTCTCTCCTGATCTTTTGATCATTTTTGACTTGGAAGAAATTCTAAGTAGACAAAGGTGGCACCCCATCCAGATTGTGGCCATCCAGTTGGGCAAGCTCCTCGCATTGGAGCCAAAGGGGTGAGCTTTAGGACTGCCTGGAATCGTGTAGAATAATATGTTTCATCGATTCAGCCCCTGCATTGGCCATTCTATCCACAAATTTGTTTGCAATTCGCCTAATGTGTGAAGGGGTTAGAGTTAGAGAAGGTCTGAGAAGAGCCTGGAAGTTGTGAAGAGGGCCAAGGAGGCACCAGATGGGAGTGATTTTCCCTGGATCTCTGCCATTCATGATTTTTGTTTCCAAGTATATTATGATTTTGGAGTCTCCTTCAATGATCAGACATGTGAGGTTTTGATCTAGAGCCATTTGGAATCCTTTGATGAGACCCCAATTTTTTGTTGAATTGTTGGTGTCGCATCCAAGATTTTCTATAGTGAGGCTTTGAATTTGGCCCAAGTTGTTTCTTATGACCGCTCCATAGCCTGAGTGTCCTATATTTCCTTTTGATTCACCATCAAAGTTGACCTTATGGAAGCTTGGCGGGGGAGGGGGGAGCCACTTATAGGGACTGAGGGATTTTGAAATTAGAGGGGGCTGCTGAGGAGGGGTGGATTGTGCAAATGAGAAGCCCCAAGAGTTGAGGAGCGAGAGCTCACCTGGGTAATTGGGGAAGTCTTCCTTTATCCATAATTGTAGCTGAAGAGTTTCCTGGAGATGTAGGAGGATTTTATTCCAGAGGAGGGTGGGAGGAGATGGCTAGGAATGAAATATTATTTTGTTCATCTCTTTCCATAGTTGCCAAACTATGAAGCCTGGTAAGAGTTGCCAGGCTCTATTCAGGATAGGACTTTTGAAGGAACCAGGGCCCCAATCCCTGATGGTGCTTATGATGTTGTTTTTAACTCGTTTGGTTCTTCTCATGAACTGAGTGGCCTGGTTCCAGATGTTCTCACTGAGTAGACAATTATTTAGGAGGTGCTCCATGGTTTTTTCCTGGATATGGAAAAGATGGTAGATCGAGGGGCCAATGAAACCTCATCTTTGGAGATTGTCCTAGGTTAAGATCTTGTTATGGAGCAGAAGCCAGAGGAAAGTAGATATTTTGGGCCAGAGTTTTGATTTCCATATTGTTTTCTAGATGTTGTCTTTCTGAAGGTTATGGAAATTCTCCTGAAGAGTGTATCCCTCCTTGAGAGTAAAGCTTCCATGAGGTCTGTATCCCCATATGAGAATGTCTTGGTCTGTTCTTTTCCGGATTCTCCTTTGGTTTATAGCTTGTTTCTAGTGCTGCAGGTCACAATTCATTGCCACTTGGAGTTCCTGATGAGTAGATTTCTAGCTTCGCCAGGGAGAGCTATTGGGGGTTTCTATCCACATATCTGCCACTTTGAGTGTGGCAAGATATTGAATGTGATTTTTGTAGGATTGTAGATCTTCTTCCAGTCGTAGGGGTGGCATTTGCTGCCAGGAATTCGTCCAGAATAGGGCACTCTGTCCATTGCGAACTTCCCAGAAAGCATGTTCTTGTATGAGTGGTCAATTTTTCTAGGCCGCATTCCATATGTTGGAGCCTTGAATTTGCCCCTGCATTCTTATAAGTTGAATTTGGTGCCTATTTGGGGAATATTTGGATTTCCAGAGTTTTGCCCATATATTTGATGGATTTTTGAGCCATCTCCACCAAATTCTTGCTCCCATGGTGCTATTTAATTTACCAGGGTCCCGAAGGCCTAGACCACCTGAAGATTTGGGCTTGTAGACTTTGTCCCAGCTGACTAGGGCCCATTTTTTGTTCTGGTTGTGTCCATGCCATAGAAAGTTTCTTTGTAGATTCCTTATTTTCTTTATGACTGATTGCGGGAAGCTAGGGCTGAGAAGAGGTAAGTTGGGATGGCTTGGAGGAATGACTTTAAAGAACGATTATGGATGGAAGGTTGAGGGAGCAAAAGGTCCAGTTGCAGAGATGGTTGGTGATGGAGAGGAGAGAATCCCAGGAAATGTTTTTGGCTGCTGATTTAGAAAGAGGGAGTCCCAAAGAGAGAGAGGGCATAGTGCAGACAGGGGTATTCAGAATTTGAGAAAGGTGATGTTGGATTGCCACAGGAGTATTGAAAAAGAAGAGTTGCAATTTTTCCAGATTAAAGGTGGTGCCAGAGGCTTCGCTGAAATTAGAGAGGATAGAGCTTAGTTTAATTTATTTTTGTGCGGTGGGGGTGTTCATTAGTAGAGTTTCATCAATAAATTGGTTGTGGTAGGATGTCGGTTGTAATCCGTGAAGAGGGAGGCCTTGGAGGGATCCATTTTGAATTGAGGCCTTGATATAACGTCCTAGACCTTCAACCATTATGACAAAAAGAAAAGGGGAGAGAGGGTCGCCTTGCCTTATCCCTATTGAGCGAGAGAAGGGTTGAGAGGGGACACTATTGACAAGGATTGAGAAAAAGGTTGAGGAAATGAGGCTCATTATCTAGGAGACCCAATCCTTATTGAAACCGAAAGCCAATAGGAGCGCTTTCATGTATTGCCAGCTTAATTTGTCAAAATATTTTTAAAGGTCAACTTTTAGAAGCATACCTGGAGTGCGAGTGCTTTTGAGAGAGTGAATGATTTCATGGACAAGGATGACACTATGCATGATTTACCTTCCTTTGACATATCCTGATTGCTCCTTGGAGATGATGAAGGGTAGAATAGGCTTGAGTCTTAGAGATATGACCTTGGAAATGATTTTGTAGATCACGTTGCAAAGAGCTATGGGTCTGAAGTCCCTCGGGTTTGCGACTCTTTCTTCTTTGGGTATTAGGGTGAGAAAAGTGGCATTTAGTGCTGGAAGAACTTTGCCTGAGCTACGAGATTCCTCCACCAGCTGCCACACTTCCTCCCTTAACATTGACCAACAGGAGTGGAAGAAGTTTGTTGTGAACCATCTGGACCTGGAGACTTGCCTCTAGGTAACTCCTGAATAGCCTGATCCACTTCTGCTTGCGTTTGTGGTGTCATGAGAGCCTCAATATGTTTCTAGGTGATTATAGTTGGGATGTTTTGGGTCACCCGCTCTATTGCTGAGGTGCAGTCCACCCGATATTCCAAGAGGAGATCCTTGTAGAAGTATTTTTGGCACAGGGGCAGACCCAAGGTTCAATGCTTCAAAAGCGCACCAATAAAACCCTAACTACCGACCCTTTTGGCAACACTTGTGAAGCAGATGAAGTCTCACACGAGGTAGAGGTAGGGGTGATTGCAGGACTTGGATGTCTGCAACCTAGATGGGACATAGATCTGTAATTACAAAGCCTTAACAAAGCACTTAGTAGTCGTTATTCATCAATACTTAACCTTAGTTCACAACGCAGATAAACCCTAATTACAGAGCAGCGCAGTATTCGACAAGATCCAATACATTCAAGCACTAAGCACATCAACATAGATCATATCTAGTATCATATTCACATCGTTAGGCACTAAGCTATCATATTCATCTAAGCACACATCATTGCACTAAGCATAAATCACATGAACAATAAAACAACCACAATGCACAAAGCAACCACAACACAGGATATACGTGGTTCACCCACAACCTGGGGCTATGTCCACCAACTCTTCTTCTCTTTATTGTCTTCTGTCAATATTCTACATGCACAGAGTCACAAGATCCTACTCCGCATAGGACATGAGATATGCACGTACTCTGCTAGATTCTCCTTCCCCGAGCTAGATTATAGAACAAATCCTTTACACAGTCTCTTACAGCCACTTGCACTTATCCTTGTAAGTCTCACATAGTATTCACAAAGCATTTACAATTATCACTTGCACTTAGCACAACATCACACAGATGCCTATATTGTCTTAGCACCTAGCATGGAAAACTTGCTTACATAGCCTAGCTATCTATTTATACATTAAAAAATGCCCTAAACATGGGTAAACCCATGGGCTGACATCCCCATACCCGTTACATAATTCCAAAACCCAAAAATCCATAAACAAGGGGTCAAGATCCCGCGATCTCCGCTTTGACTTGCGCTCTGCCTTCGACAGCCTGTCGAAGTCCCAAAATAGGTCAAACTTGACCAAGGATCTCAAAAAATTGGTCAAGGGACAACATTCCCCCAACACTCTCCTGTTACTCATCCCAAGTCACTCTGATATGGGTATCTCTTCCTCAAAATCCTTGAGCTTGGCTCGAGCTACTTCGACCTGCTGCTTCGCCAGTGCCTCCTATTTGGAGAATTCCTGAATAACTATCTCGCTCACAGGTCCTTCCAAGTGTTGTTCGACTGCAGTGACTACTTGTTCCAGTTCTGCTCCTCGGCCTTCAATCTCTTCAAACAGTTGGAAAGCTTCATCCTGGATTGGTTGGAGCCTCTGAGTCACTTCCATGACTTTTCTCTATATGGTATGGATATGTGGTTGAACAGTGCACTTTTCCCAGGATCTCTTCATGTTCTAAACTGCTGAAAGGAGTTTTAGCTGCACCTGTACTATCACTACTTGTTGCTTTGCCTCCTGGAGTTGTGACTCTAGTGTCTTCAGTTCAGGGTCTTCAGTAAGTCTCTCATAAGTTTGCGCACTTCTATTGCTAAGTTGTTTACATTCTAAAGCTAATTCTTTGATCCTCTCAACTGCGCTCTGGGCAGTGGCTTCTCTTTGGTCTCGCACGTCATGCTAGGTGCTTGGCACTATTTGTAGCTCTAGGTCTGATAGTCTCTGTTGAAGATGTTGGATGGATTCAGCAAGTTATGCTACTTGATTCTACACTGGGTCTTCCTCCTTTTTCTCTAAGCCCGTCACAGAGCGAAGTGCTCTACCGTATGTTTCTTTTACTCCAACCTGCTCCACGAGCAGTTGTTCCTTCTCTTTTTGGATCTTTGCTTTCTCCTTTTCGAACTTTTTTTGGAATTCGTCCTTCTCTTGTTGCACAATTCAGAGTTTCTCTATCACTTCCTCTTGCGATTTCTTCAGGGCCACTGTGGCCTGTTATTTTTCTTCTTGTGCACGACGAAGGTGAGCTTCAGTCGCATCAGCTATTCTGTGGAGTTGGGTAGGATCACCTCCCAACTCTGGTTATTTTGATGATGGGGGAACAATGGACACTACGTGGATGGAATGAGGGGCTTGTTGTACCCCTCTTAGTTATGTCTCAATTCTATCATACATGGCTTCTTGTTTGGCTTCATTGTTCTACAAAATGTCTTGCGAGGCATCTGATACAGCTATGATGATGAAGTCGAAGTCATTGAGCGTGAGCACAATCTGCAGCTTAGTCTTAACAGCTTTGGAATTCTTTCGCGATGAAGGTTTCGTGGGGGAAACCTTTCTTTTCTTAGATGGATTAGCCTCATCAACGAGATCCCTGGGAGGTGTTACTTCGCCTTGCTTCTGCTTATATTCTTCCCCATCATTCTTTTCTTTGTCTACTTCGTCATCACCTCCTCTTCCAGGTGATTCTGAAGTAGTTTCTTCTGATGCACTGCTCAGCTGTTGGACCTCTTATGTCTTCTTCCTTATGCTAGTTCTAGGTGTATCATGCCCTTCACGAGTGGCCTTCGGGCTTCCGATTAGTTCGGGATTAGACAATTATGTTGCGTTAGCAAGGATAAGGAGCTCTGTAGGCCAATCCTTAGTTATTTATTCTAGGTCCTCCTATGTGAGCTTATAGTATGATTGAAGCTATTATTTACTCTCGTCTACGCGTGAAGTGATATAAATAAAGTGTCTATCTGTGTGGAACTTCATAAGGGGCTTGAACCGGTGCAGGGTGTTCGGTGTCATACAAGGGACAACTTCAATAGCCCTCTTTAATTGCAGATAGTAGGTATGGAATACCGGGTTCAACTGTCATTGTTTCCCCATATTGCTCGAATACTAGATCATGGTGAAATTCACAGCGAACGGCTCAATGTCAGGGAAGGTTGCACCTTTCGACATCTCGCAAGCAGTGAACGCGATGAGGATCAGTAGCCAGCTAAAATGGAACTCATATCCCTGATCCTAAGCTTTGCAGAAATCCAATTCTAACTGGTTAACTAAGTACTTTTCCCAATTCATCTGGAGTCCTTCCACGCATTTTCCAGCGAGGTCAACAATGAACCTTATGACCTGCATGGGTCTGTTCTTTCTCACTAGATTTCCTGCGATCAACTGGTAGGCTAGGCGCACTGCGCCATTCTAGATAGAGGATACCTTGTAGCCTCGTGTCCCCTTTTCTACATCGCTATAGGTATCTTTAATCCTCTGTGCTAGGGTGCGATCTACAACCTTCCCTTGGTAAAAGTCTTGTGGGTCTGATCCCTGCATGCTCAATCCGGTGATCCTATGGATTAGTGCCGGATCGACGGTGATGCGCCTGTCTAGCCACAGATAGCCACCATGGAAGCATGACAGCAGGAGCTTAACACATGCGTTAACCTCCCGGTGCCTTCTAAAATGTGGCATCTTCATCACGTTCAATATAGTGGACTACGCGAGGTCCATAGTCCATGGTTAAGGGATTATCCTCGACTTCTTCCCCTTATTTCTAGTCAAGTACTCTTGAGGAGAAAGCATGTTGTGGTTCTTGCGATCCCCTAGGTTGAAGTCGTTGAATTTTAATGTCATGATCTTATCCAGTTGTGTTCGAACTGCACATATCCCCTTCAGTAGGTACGCAGTAACCAAAGTGTAATCGAAGTCCCTTGGAACACTGTCACGACTCACTATGTCGGCCAGAGGCGGCATGTAGTTGGGTAGGATAGACGGGATTAACTTCGCATTCACCAAGTCATCTCGATGCTTGGTTCTTTTCTTGACTGCAGGTTGGGATGGTCCAGATCCATGAGCAGTCGACGAAGAGGCTTGCACTCCTCTCGTCAATGAAGCTTGAATCCCTGTGGACATTACTTTTTTGGCCATTAGATCGATTAGGAATTCTTCAACGAAATTTTCTATGGCGCTACATTCATCCAACATGCACACTTAATATCGGATAACTCAGGTCGATGAACGAACGCTCAATGTAATAGAACATGTGGCGAAATCTTAGTACACACAATGCGGTAACAATGAGTTCTCTTATTGGCTCGGATACAATTCGCGAAAGTGTTCTTGGCGCAATAGTCGACGAAATAAGTATATAGTGATGTAATGGATACCTCCAATGGACAAGAGGCCTTCATCAATGTTGTTATGTCCATTATGGCACGGTCCCAATGGTCCAATGGCGAGCTTTTTGGTCATAACTGTTGTTCTAACCAATCGGGAGTGTCGGTTTAATGGTCATAATGCCTTCAATGGTTATATTTCTCCGCCATGGCGAAGTGCCACTTTGCGTTGTTCTATTATCCTAGTGAAGTCCCAAGTTTGCAAACCTTCCTTCTGTGAAGTCCCCTCTGGAACCTCCTACAACTTTTCTAGCTTTTCTCTCTTCTTACTGATCTTTCTAGCCTTCTTCCCTGTGATCTGGGTCTCAGTATTCCTCTTTCCATTATGATTCTTATCTCCTTTTGTCATAGTAACTTCACGTTGTTGAGATTCTTTCATAGGGTTAGAGAGTAATACTTCTTCTTTGTTTGGGGTAGGTTCTCTACTCTCCTATATAGATAGATGTTTCAAGTCTTCCTGGTTTCTTTCAACTTCGACATCCAAGTTTCTGGTTCTGAACAATTTCGACATGTTCTCTTGTTCTTCGATCAAGTGCGCTATCCTCCTAGTCATGAAGTCTTTTAATTCTTTCGTTTTATGTTCTAGAGCATCCTCTTCGATTCTTCGAGTCTGATCTTTCTCAATCCAGGGTTTTCCTAGTAACATAACAAATGGGGCGTTGTTCTCAATAAATTTAATAACTTCAAATTCTTCCTCTGTCAAAGTTCCATGAGCACTCATAGAGGTTTCGGTAAGTCTTCCACATAGGGTTATCAACTTTCCTCTAAATAATCCTATTCCTCCCAATGAATGAATCATAGCGGGGTTTTCTAAAATTTCCCAGGTTCTTTCTGTCATGATATTCAACTGTGTTTCCTCATCTAAAACATAGTCAATGTCAAATTCTCCTATTCTTGTTTCTACGCACTCTTTTTCTTTGAAAATATCTGATAAGTTGATATTTCTGTGATCATTCAGTGTTTCTTTCATTTGTAGTAATACAGTCTTTGATTATTTCTGAGCTTCTTCCATGGTCTTAGTTTCTTGGCCTTCCTCAGGGTTTTCGTATCTCATATTCATTCTTTCAACCTTGGCAATCATTCTAGGGCAATCCAAAACTTCATGGTCCATAGCTTTACAGCAAAGACAACTAGGTCTTCTACCAGGGCATTCCTTAGCAAGATGTCCCGGTCTTCTGCAACTGTAACAAAGGATTAATGCTCTTTTCCTTTTAAATGATCCCCAACCTTTCTTGTACTGTGCACTAGGATCATAGTGGCTAACCTACAAAAAATTCTTCCTAGGATCCTGCATCCATTTGTTAGTCCAAACATTCTTTCTATGCATAGGAATAACATATCTTTCATTATTTCTATCAGATCTACTTATATCAAACCTTCTTTCATCTAGTTGTGCCCTAATTTTTAGACTAGAACAAAATTTATCAAACATACCTAGATCCATACTTTCGAAACAAAAATTTCCACTTATCTTACCTTTGACAAAGCACAAAGCTTTCAAATCTTACCTCTTTTCTTCAGATCTGCCTCCTCTCTTAGTACAAAGCTTCGTAAGTCAAGTAGAGTATTGTGCACTAAAGCAACAGATCTACGTACAGAGCTTTCTTTATTTTCCTTATTTCCCAGCAATCACAGTTTTAGGTCCCGACAACGGAACCATTTGTTGGCACAGGGGAAGACCCAGGGTTCAACGCTTCAAGAACGCACCAACAAGACCCTAACTACTGGCCCTTTCGGCAACACCTGCGAAGCAGATGAAGTCTCATCCGAGGTAGAGGTAGGGGTGGTTGCATGACTCAGATGTCTGCAACCTAGCTAGGACACAGATCTATGATTACAAAGCCTTAACATAGCACTTAGCAGTGGTTATTCATCAGTACTTAACCTTATTTCATAGTGCAGATAAACCCTAATTACAGAACAACGCGGTATTCGACAAGATCCAATACATTCAAGAACTAAGCACATCAACATAGATCATATCTAGCATCTTGTTCACATCATTGGGCACTAAGCTATCATATTCATCTAAGCACACATCATTGCACTAAGCATAAATCATATGAACAATAAAACAACCACAATGCACAAAGAAACCACAACACAAGATATACGTGGTTCACCCCCGGCCTGGGGCTACGTCCACCAACTCTTCTTCTCTTTATTGTCTTCTGTCAATATTCTACATGCACAGAGTCACGAGATCCTACTCCGCATAGGACAGGAGATCTGCGCACACTCCACTAGATCTTCCTTCCCCGAGCTAAGTTACAACACAAATCCTTTACACAATCTCTTACAGTCACTTGCACTTATCCTTGCAAGTCTCACACAGTATGCACAAATCATTTACAATTATCACTTGCACTTAGCACAAAATCACACAAATGCTATATTGTCTTAGCACCTAGCATGGCACACTTGCTTACATCATCTAGCTATCTATTTATACATTACAAAATGGCCTAAACATGGGTAAACCCATGGGTTGACATCCCCATACCCATTACATAAGCCCAAAACACAAAAAGCCTTAAACAAAGGGCCGATATCCCGTGATCTCCACTTCGACTTGCGCTCCAGCTTCGACAGCCTGTCGAAGTCCCAAAATAGATCAAAATTGACCAAGGATATCCAAAACTTGGTCAAGGGCCAACAAGTTTGTTAGCTCGTGCGTTATTTTCTAATTATTTAACAGGGTGTTTCCTTGTGAGTCATCCATCTTCGTGATGCGATTGATAAGGTGTCTATGGATCATATAACGGTGGAAGAATTTGGTGTTCTTCTCTCCTTCGTTGAGCCATTGAACTCGAGATTTCTGTCTCCACGGGATTTCTTCCTACTTGTGTCTTTCTTCTAGTTTCCGTTTGAGTTCACTTTCCTCCTGATGCTGAGTGATTGTGTATCCTACTTGAATGAATTTTCCCTGAAGGTTCTCTAGTTTTTGTTCCAGTATTTTCCTCTCTTGGAAAATTTTCCCAAAGACTTCTTTGTTCCATTTGCGCACCTGTTGTTTAAAATGTTTGATTTTTTGCTAGAAGCAATACATTTTTGTGCCCATCTGTGTTTCCATAGTGCTCCACCAGTGATGGGCTAACTTCTGGAAGTTTGGATGGGAGAGTCAAAAAATTTCAAATCTGAAGGGTTTAAGCTTGGGGGTGGAAATAGTATCAACCCAGAGCTGAACCGACCAGTGGTCCAAACCTGCCTCCAGAAGGATATTGGAATCTACTAGGGGGCCTTCCAAGAGGAGAGTTTCTGAGATGAGGAAGCTATCAAGCTTGCATGTTATTTTATGGTGACCTGATCTTTGGTTGGTTCAGGTGTAGGTGCCATTGCTATTCTCAATGTCTACCAGTCTGAGGTTCTCTATGAGTTCCTGGAATTTCACGCTATCCAGCTCCATGCGCTTTTTTCCCCCTCGCTTCTCCTCCAGCATGAGAATCATGTTGAATTCATCCCCTATTATCCATCACTTTCGCTCCACTAAGGAACCTAGGTAAGACAGGTTTGAAGAAAGAGGTATTTGTCTTGGTTGTTTTGTGGTCCATAGGCATTTGTGATCATTCCTTCCTTGTCCGAGCTGATGGCTATGTAGTGCACTGTGATGGTGCACGGAGTGGAGAAGCCTTGATCAAGGATGACTGTTGCAGTATTCCATAGGATGGCCAGGCCTCTTGAAGCCCCTTTTGAGTCTGTTTGATAGGATTCACAATTACACCAGCATCTTTTGATGATATCTTCTGCAGTTTTCCCTGCACATTTTGTCTCTTGTATCAAGAATATATCAGGGTCTTCCATTTTGATGCAGTTTCAGAGGATCCTTTGTTTGGGTCTTCCATTTAGGCCTCTGATATTCCAGGTGAGGATCTTCATAGTTAACAATTAGGTGGGTGGGAAAAGGATCTCTCTGAGAGATTGTGAATCTATCCCAAGTTGATCATATAGTTTCCCGATTCCTTTATTAGCTGATGAGCCGATTTTCATCCTCGTCGCTTGTTTTCTTTTGGGTGTTTTCTTGGATCTTGGTTTGGGTCTGTGCTGATCCCCGACCTTGATGTAGACCCTACTGATGAGTCCAGAAATACTTTGTGAACTTTCCTGAGTTGGTCCTCTGGTAAGGTTTGAAGATCCTTCTTGTTGAGTGCTTCTTCTAACCTGTCCAGGTCAATTTCTGCTAGGTCCTGCTCATCCATTTCCATGACTGTGTCTTCCTCTCTTTCTGGTTCCTTCCCTGAGACTGGGTAAGTCTGTGGATCTGCTTGGTTTGTTGGGGTTTGATACTCTTGTGACTGTCGGTCTTCCTTGTACTTGTTGGGATCTGTCCCCATGGTCTTGTGGGGGGTTTAAACTTCTTCTGCCTCTGGGAGGCGGTTGAGGGCTTCAAATGAATTATTATTTGGGTTCTTTTTTCCATTGTTGGTAGTGGGATTCTTCTGCACTTGTCTCCTTCAATTTTTCACCTGGGTAAATCCTTCCTTTGATTTCTCTTTAACTACACTGTGGGGGGGGGGGGGGTTATTAAGAGGGAAGTCTCTGAAAAGGTGTCCATGTTCATGGAATTTTCGACATCTGAAAGGAATGTGTTGATAGTCTATGGTTTGGCCCCATTCCTCATCTTGGTATTCTAAGGTAACTGCGCCTGGAAATTCTTTGGAGATGTTCACATAGACACAGATACTTGCGTAAGAGGTGTATTTTCTTTGTTTGGTAGTGTTGGGTGAAAATATTGTCATTTAATTATGTTGTAGTACTTGCCCAACTATTAATTTGTCAATCTAAGGTTCGTAGGCTTACGAAGCACATGCACTATGTATGAAGGACTGAAGTGGAACTAATCTAATCTAGGAAAGCATTGAAACACTAACTAGGAAAGCAAGAAATTAATCTAGGAAAGCATTGAAACACTAATTAGGAAAGCAGTACAACAGGTGAAGAGTTAACGACAAATAACATAAGCGAGCTCACCTGAACAATAAATCAATCTCACATTACAACAATCAAATCAACTTCATGAAAGAATGACAATGAAAGAATACAAAACAACGCTAAGAATACCCTTCTCCAAATTACAAGACTAATCAAGACTATCTAATATTAATCAAGACCAATGAAATGAAGAGAGAGTACTCTCTTTTATACATGAGAGCTTTTAAAGAAGATAAGCATCTCATAATTACAGATCCACTATTCTCTCAACTTATTCCTTCAAATCCTCTACAAATATCTTGGATAAGATATCCTATCCAGATCTCCATGATCTTCTCCTTGAAGTTATCTTAAATGATTATCTTCAAATCTCTTTCAAATCTTCAAAGTTTGAAGATGAAATTCGAATTTGAGGATAGGTGGTGAATTTTGACTTTGTTGAAATATTCAAATATGCCTGCACACATCATCAAGCTCATCCAACCTTGATATATAATGAAAATATGTTAATTTTCTAATATTTAATCACAAATTCTCCTACAATACTTAAAATAAATAAATTGGAAAATAATAAGGTGAAACCCGTATGTATTCATGAAAATGGTATAATGAATGATGAATGGACAAATATAATATGGATAAATGTGAGGAATGGCAAAAGGAAAAGTGGATGAAAATGCGACAATTCTGAGACCCAACAGGTAGCTTCAAAATATTTGAGGTATTTACCCAGGGTGTTGTCTATGCCCAGTAAAATTTCATCTAACCAGAACTTGTGAGGTAGGGAATAGAGGCGAATCCATACCGGTGTGTATGCGAAGTTTTCCTTTTCTATGCAGAAGCGGTTTGTCCAGAAGCAGAGGTAGAGGCCAGTCAAATTGTAGAAATATGGCCCCCCTTCAAATATCCTGTCCTTGTCTTCCAGGCTGTAGAATATTACTGTGAAGAAACCTTTGGAGCTCAGCTGGAGCTCATAGTCTCCCTTGGGGTTCCACCATGCCTTGATCTAGCGAGTTAGGTCCTTTACTGAGGGCTAGAGACCTAGGAATTTTCCTATGAGGGCATAGTCTCTCATGAACTGTGTATGCTCCCCTATCCTGGTGGTTTTGATGACATACTTGGGTGCAACTGGGGCTTGGGGGATACATTTGTCGGGTATCCAGACCCGAGCTGCTTTTGGATGTGAGGACTCAACATCTGAGTTCGATTATTTGCTTATACCCATCTCTTCCGGCAGATATTGGTCTTGTAGGTGAAATGGCGGCTCAAAGGACGGTCTGCGTGCCCGCGAGTTCTCCGTATCATTGGCGGCGACATTACGCTAAGAGGGGGATTTCGCCCCCCCTTCTGTTCCCATTCTTCTGTGGAGGTCAGTACCAAGGTGCAGAGGCAATCAGAGGTGTGCAGAGGAGTTCAGACGTGGCCAGGGTAGGAGGGTAGCTGTTGCATGTGAACCCTAATCTTGCAGAACCCTCTGGTATTAGTGTTGTTCATTTTAACTTTACATTTAGTAATGTATTAATTAATAATGTGTTAATGTATTAATTAATCAACCCATTACAATATACATTAATACATTAGTGTATCAATACTTTATTGATGTTTTAATGTTTTATTGTATTAAATGTATGAAATGTATTTTTTATACATTATTACTATAATAATGTATTACTTTATTGGAGTATTAATTATTTAACAATGTATTAATTAATTAATGTACATTATATTATTAATGTATTACTTATTTAATAGGTTACATTATATATTAATGTAAATTAATATATTAATTTATACACAACATTAATGTAATAATTTATTATTACCTTATTAATGCATTATTAATTGTATTAATTTATTAGTGTATTAATTTTTTATTAATTTTTTAATAATTAAAAATGCATTAATGCATTAAATTAATACATTGATAAATTAACACATTACAATATACATTAATGTATTAATGTCTTTCATAATGATGACCATAAGAAACCATTGTAACATTTATTCAATCATGGTAATTTCCACTTAATGTATTAACACCTTAATAATGTATTATTAATGTGTTACTATAATAATGTATTTAATAATGTATTATTACTTTAATAATGTATTATTAATTTATCATTTTAGTATTGTATTAATACATTAGTAATGTATTAATGTATTAATTAATTAACACATTACATTAATAAAAGGGTCAATTTTTATTTTTTCTAAAAACGATTGGCTCAAATTCCATAGTAAAAAATTATTTTACATTAAAAATCACCAAAATTTTATAGAAACTATATAAAAATTTTAGAAATTTGAATATTTTTATAAAACTATCACCAAGCATATTAAGTTTTGCATATTAAGGACTAGTAAGATTAGCGCATGTTTCTGCATTTTAATATAAATTTTCATCCTTAAAATTATCTCGGATGGTCATGGCCAGTGGTGGTCATCTATGGACAACAATTGTGAAACATGGTTGACTATTTTCAATTGTGGTTAGCCACACTCAACCATGGTCATGGTCAACCAATGTGAACAACAAAAGTTAACTATGGTCATGGTCAACCATAATTAACCATGATCATGGTAATCCAAGGTCAACCACAATTAACCTAGTCATGGTCAACCAAGGTCAATCATAATTATCCATGGTCATGGTCAACCATAATTAACCATGTCAACCATTGTGAACATTTCCTCCCCAAAGTCAACCAAGTTCTACCAAAGTTAACCATGATCATGTTCAATCATAGTCAAGCATGGTCATTGTAAATTATTGTATTATTGTATTATTAATGTATTTTTTAAGGTATTAATACTTTAATAATGTATTATTAAAGTATTAATATTTTTTATGTTTTAATTCTTTAATATTAATATTTTATTATTAATATTAATATTTTAGTGTATTAATAATATTAATAAATACAATATTAATAATGTATTATTTATGTATTATATTATTAATTTATTAATTTATTAATAAATTACATTATACAGTAGTGTAAATTTATACTTTAATTTATACACTACATTGATGTAATAATGCATTAATACTTTATTAATGCATTATTTTATTTGTATATTAATACTTTATCAATGTCTTAGTGTATTCATACTTTAGTAATGTATTTATTAAAATTGTATTAATTAAATAAATTAATATATTTCACTATATTTTAATGTATGAATGTTATTCATAGTTATGACCATAAGAAACCATGATCATGGTAAACTATACTTAACCATAATCATTTTCAATAAATGTATTAATACTTTAAGAATATATTATTAATGTATTACTACTTTAATAATGTATTATTATAATATATTACTTTATTAGTGTATTAATACTTTAACAATGTATTACTTAATAATGTAATAATGTATTAATTAATTAATACATTACATATTTAATGTATCAATACTTTAATATGTTATTTTATGCATTACTTTATTAATAGCTTTATTTATACATTACATTAATACGATGATATATTGTTAATGTATTAATACTTTAATAATGTTTTACTAAATACATTAAGTTCAATAAATTACTATTTTATTAATGTATTATTAATATATTACTTTATTAGGATATTAATACTTTATTCATGTAGTTATTAAGGCATTTGTTGATGTATTTAATATATTATTGATGTATTATTATACCTGCTGCCAGGCATGATATATAGGGATGAGTTAGTTGTTGACCACATATTAGTTGGTCTTTGACCAAAAAAAATTCAACGTACTTCAAAGTTTAACCTCAAGAAATTATTTTTATTATATTTATACCATTTTAAAAATATGTATGTATTGTATGATTGGTAGATGAATTTGAAGTTTTATCAGCGCTGTAATCATGGGTAGATACAATGGATTTCATAGCCCAAGGTTGTCTTATCTATATCCTCATATTCTAACGTAGCTGCCATGCAATTCTAGTTTTATTAGTATTGATACTTTACCAATGTATTAATGTATAAATTAATTAATGCATTACATTATTAATGTATCAATCAATCAATCAATGTATACTTTAATGTATTAATACAGTATTAATGTATAATTAATAGTTTAATATGTTATATTATACATTAATGTATTAGTATTCTAATAACTTATTAGTAAACACATGAAGGTCAATGTATTACTACTTTATTAATGTATTACTTTATTGGTGTATTAATACTTTAGTAATGTATTTATTGTTGTATTTAATGTATTATTAATGTATTACTTTATTAGTGTATTAATACTTTAGAAATGCATAAATTAATAATGTATTAATGTATGTATTAATCAATACATTATATTACACATTAATGTAAATTAATATTTTAATTTATACATTACATTAATATATCAATAGACCATTAATTTATATGCATCGATACATTAATATAATATATTAATGTATTAATGAATTACATTATTATTATTATATATGATATTAATATAATAATTAATTAATATATTAATTGTCATCTTTAAGGTATGTTTATCGTCAACTAGTAACAATCACTTTATAAAAGTGGTTGATATAAGCTGATCGAGGCCATTTTTTCAAGATGTAAAACGATGTACGCCAACCATTCATTATAATACCCTTCCTCGATATTCCTCATGAGCTCTCAGAAGAAATCTCGGAAGTGCTCGACAAAAACTGTTACAAGAGAAAAATCAAGCGGATGCTTTGGGGACTTTTTTACTATGTGTCGAGCTGGAAATTTATGGCTCTGGTCGGCGTGTTCTTGGGTCTCACCATGACTGCCATACAAACCTACTGTAACGTGTACCAGTTAGCCTCTTCTGGTAACAATAGCAGGCATGTTGCTTAGTTCGTTAGACATAGACAAAGATATACTCATGCACAAGACGTCACGCCATCAACGATTGAGAACTTTCATTTTTTCTTCCGTGTATTTATATTGTTTGCGTCGTCCTTTCTTCAAGCTAGGTATTTGTATTAATTTTGTTATATCTACGTTACTCTTTGGTAATGCATTGAATGAAACAAAAAGATTCTTTGGTTTTAGAGTGCCATACTTTCGAAATCTTCCATGAAATGTCATTAAATATTTGATCCCGATTTTTTAAATTTCATAACAAGGTGTTGCTTCCAACACTTTTAATCAAAATTTGTTTCTTTATCGAGAGATGATTTGGTTCACGATGGCTTTGAAAATTTGCATCACCACCTCACTTAACTAAAACTTTTAAATTTTGTGTGTGCTTTTATGTCTATATCTTTAAAGGAAATTTTTATAAGATTTCTCCAATTTATACAAAATATTTTGGTCGGTAATTTCAAGGGATTTAATTACTGAGCGTTCATGCTATGCGTTTTGTGCTCATTTGCACATCGCGCTTTGCGATTTTCTCAATTGGAGCAAGCAAAGAGGATGAATAAAGGAGAAGAAAAACTTGAGATCTTGCCACTGTGTCCATCGCAAGAAAGGTAGGGTTGATTTTTTGTCATTTCCTCTCTCGGCTTTGCAAAAAATACAAAACAATTAGTCATGAGTTATGGATGAAATCCCAATGACATTGAAAACTTATTATATAGGTTCACTACGCATAATTAATACTTGAATGTAAATCTCTCAACAATTCACTAATCTTCTATAGGGTTTTTTCAAGTTCATTGTAAAGATAGTAGATAGTTTTTCTTTGTTTTACACAAAATTATGTTAATGATTTTGTTGGGATAAAATGAAATGTTTGTTTGTAATACCTTTGTCATAAGTCCACTTATTAAATTTCCTTTTTAAATTGCAGCATATATTATTAAATAAAACCCGAAGACAATGTAAATCGCCAACCAATAGACCAAGGCGAGGAAAACCCCAACCCACCACAATCACCCAACATAAACACCCAAATTGATGAGGGGTTGGACACATTAAGAACAGATGTAAATCAATTAAGGGGCACGAGAGAACTAAGCAGAGAGTTTGTGGCCACTTCATTGGACATCATTGTGAGGTCCATTACAAGTGCTCAAGGGAAATTGACTTCTATTTCTGAATATAGGGAAAGAATGTTTGAGTATTACATCACTGGATTAGATAGAAAGCAAGTTGGAGACTTGGGTATATCAAAACAACAATTGATGTTTATTTTTATTGATCCTCGATCTAGACAACAACCACCTGTGACCAAGAAATGCATTTACATTGATTGGTGCATCCACCCACAAATTAGTGAAAACTAGATGGATAGGTGGTACATGGTATTTGATAAACCTCCCTACAATAACATGGAGGTACCTTTATATTTTCTGCGAAAATATGGGACGAATTTATTTTGGGTCAGCATGTCAACTACTTCGACATTGGTGACTTCCAAGGGTTGGGTCGAGGGTCCACATAGGACTGAGAGAATGTTAGGCATGATCCTATGTTAGGTCCTTATCCCCCCAGGCGAAGGCCTAACCCCCTTTCCCAACATCCTCCTGTTGCAGAGATCTTGAAACAAGTACAAGTCGCTATATTATCGTTGACTCAGAGCTTAGTGCAACATGGCATCTTTGTTGCACTATCTCGACAGTAGGTGCCTGCTAGTGACATTTATAGAGGGGTCAGAGCTTCACCCCATACAATAGAGTTGAGTGAGGAGAGGGTACATGGACATAATAGTTGTCCATGTGAACATCACAGATGCTTGAGTTGTGGGAAGACTTTCTATGGGCCTATTGAAGCTAGTGGAAAACAGAGCTTCAAGGAGGAGGTTAGTATCTTAACCATCTCTATGTTCTTCATCGTTATATATTTATATAGTATTTGGTGTATTTATATCGATGTTTTATCTTATGTTGTTTTGCAGTTGCTACACCCGTGTATTAGATCCTCTACGCCCATGGATGCATCAATGTTTATCTCCTCCACTGATGCAACAGTAGAGGCAACCTGCTCAATCGGTCTACCCCACACAAAGGTATGTGTCACATTTGATAAATTCACCATAGTGATTTCTTTATTTTATGGCATCCTCTAATTTTTAATGTTCTTGTGTTTCTATAGGTTGTGGAACCGAGCGATGTCGAGGAATGTTCACCTGGGATGGACAAGTCACCTATATCACAAGTATCATGTGTAGAGTTAAATATCATTTAAATATCAAATTTGTTTATTTGTGTTGTTGAATTTTACTATTTTGTACTAATAGTTCAATATTATTAATATGTGTGTAGGTTGCCGATATTTTTTCTAGTTTTAGTACTAGTCCTCTCCCTAGGCACCTTCCCACAGCTTCTGAGTTACCTTACTCCAGGCTTAGGGTTCTTCCATCCCTTATACAGTCTATGGGGGTCCATCACCACCCATCCGCAACATCTTTCTTATTCCATGCATCCTCAGTGGATGCACCCGCAATCCACTCATCTGCACCACCTCATCATCACATCCATCCATAATGGATGCACCCATATTTCACCCATTTCCACCACCATTTCCATCTGTGCCATCCACCAAGGTTTCCACAGTAGAGATTGCCTCAGAGAAAGTTGTACAGTCAAGCACTCCACCTATTAGAGACTCTCCATCAAGGCCCAAGATATTCACACTGAGATAATGTGTTGATGATAACTTTTTATGTATAATGAATGCAATTTATTTTATTCATATTTGTTTAAATTTTCTGATTTGATCCTTGTAACTGACGTAGGGTGTCATTGTTGAGAGATTAGGGTCACGGAGGAGGGTAACACCCTCACAATTTTTTGTACCATATGTGGTGAGTTATCTTATTTTGACATACAAAGTATCATTTTGTAAGTCTTTTAATTCATTGTGGAAAAAAAAAACTTATAACAATGTTTTTTCTTTATGCAGTCTCTGGAGCGATGAACCACGCCTAGGCCCAAAACCACTAGAAGTTCTTCTTCGAGCAAGAGAAGAAAGGTAAATTTCCAGGATGCTCTTGATGGTGGTGAGGGTGGCAATGGTAAATGAGTGACCAATGACTGCCATTTTGTATCTAGGCCACCATATGGTTGTTTTTTTATTTTAGGGAATTTGCTACCATTTTGTATATTGGGCACGAGGTGCCATTTTGTAAAAAATGTACAATTTGCTAACTAAATCCATGACAAGTGCAATAAATATTATAATTATGAATTAGTTAGATATCTCCTCAATCCATGGTTGACCATGTTACAACATGTGGAAATTAGCCTCTCCAAATCAATTCTCCCTCATCCAAAAATAGTAGTAGTATGCACCAAATAATGCTCATGAAGGGGACACACCACCAAAAATAGGCATCAATACAATTCAAATGCTAGGTATCCACATGGAATGTTCCCTCCAAGAATGTCCATGCATGCAGCCACTCCACATTTTTGAATTCCATGGTATCCAACTCCATGGATGAATGTGCAAGATGTCAAGTGGATGTGGCATCCACAACAAAGTATGTGATCAATTCATATCCTTGCCTTTGTCTTGCCTTGTGTTCCCATACCTTTCATTTCCTTTCCATGCCTTGCCTTACCATGCCTTTCCTTGACTTTCCATGTCGTTCCTTTCCATGTCATGCCATGCCTTTCCTTTCCATGTCATGCTATGCCTTTCCTTTCCATGCCTTGTCTTTCTATTCCCTGCCTTTTATTTCCTTCACTTTCCATGTCATGCCATGCATGCCATGTTTTTCCATGCCATGCCATGGCTTGCCTTGCCTTTCCATGTTGTGCCCTTACATGCCTTTACTTGACATGCCATGCCTTTCTGTGCCTTTCCTTGTCATGCCATGTCTTTCCTTGCCTTGCCTTGCCCTACCATGCCATGCCACGCCCTGCATTGTCTTTCCTTTCCATGTTATGCTATGCCTTGCCTTGCCTTTCCATGCCTTTCCTTGCCTTGCCTTTCCTTTCCTTGACTTATATGTCATGCCTTGATCACCTCAACAGTATAGTCATTTCGATATTGCATAACTCATATCCATGCATATAAATTATGAATTTCATATGAGAATCCCTATATGTATCAATGTTCAATTAAGAAATGTATGTTTATTTACACGATGCCTTGCATTTATTATACATAATTATGAACTAGTATCCACATACCAAAGTTCTACATTCCAATTTGCATGTTTAAACAAATCACAAAACAATCATCATCATAAACATATAACAATAAAAATAATATCCTGCAACACATAAATAGGTCCAAATGTATACATATCAAATGTCTATATGATTCTAACTAAACCCAAGAAATACTGAGCAATGAATCACTAATATTAGTAAAAATCAAAATTCTAACCTTCTAAGGCCAAAATATAGGTTGTTACATTTACAAATCCCTAGAACACAACTATGATCTAAAATAGAATAATCCTTCCTTGCATGTCTTTCCATGTAGCTTCCCATTTTAACATATACAACAATAAATGTATGTCTTTCCACAACATTATGCAACGAAAAATTAAAATCAAATTGTGGATTGCAATGAAACAAGCATCACAAAAAAAGGAACATTTCTTATCCCAAGAAATAAAAAACATTTTTTCTAGGGACATATGACTTAACTTTATATCACAAATTTCCTTTCCATCCAATGAAGTGTTATTTCCATGCCATGCGTTGGATTTCCATTCCATGCCATGCCTTGCCTTTCCTTGCCATGCCACGCCATGCATTTCCTTGCCTTGCCATGCCATGCCATTCCATGCTATGCCTTGCCATGTCATGCCTGACCATGCCATGTTATGCCATGTCTTGCCTTTCCATGTCATGCGTTATCTTTCCATGTCATGCCATGCCTTGCATTGCCTTTCCTTTCCATGCCATGTCATGCATTGTATTGCCTTTCGTTGTCATGCATTTTCATGCCTTGCCATGCCTTGCCTTGCTTTTCCATGTCATGCCTTGCATTGCATTATCTTGCATTTCCATGCCATGTCGTATCTTTCCATGCCATTCCATGCCTTTCCTTTCAATGCCATCCCATGTTATGCCTTTCCTTTCCATTCCATGCCATGTTATTCATTTCATTGTCTTTCCATGCCATGCTTTGTCATGTCATTCCATGGCTTGTCATGCCTTTCCATGTCTTTCCATGCCATGCCATGCATTTCGTTGTCAAGACATGCCTTGCCCTGCCATGCCTTGTATTGCCTTGCCTTTCCATGACATGCCATGCCATGCCTTTCCATGCCATACCTTGACTTTCCTTGTCATGCCTTGACTTATCTTGCCATGACATTCCATACCTTGCATTGCCTTGCCTTTTCATTCCATGCCATGCCTCACATTTCCTTTCCATGCCATGCCTTTCCATTCCATGCCATGCCTTGCCTTGCCTTTCCTTTCCATTCCTTGCCATGCCATGTCATGC
>JZKD02S1673579.1:475716-527756 GCA_000966675.3 Picea glauca | reverse complement strand
CTTTCAGATATTCATGGATGACATCCATTATAAACCTATCGACATATAATAGTGTGCCTAACCTAGGCACCTTCTAGTGAAAAACTAGCCAAATAACCAACAACATTGGTGACAATTAGTTAAGCTAACCCCTTTGGCTGAAATATAAGGCACCTTATCACCTTCTGGCGCAGAATTAGCCAAATTACCAACAACATTGACTGCAACTAGTTGAGTTAACCACTTTGACGGAAATATAATTTTTTGTTATATTTTGAACATTGATAATGCAAGTACGGGTGATTGGAAAATCCTTGAACAAAAATTGATTGAAAGTGAAATCAATGCTAGCAAACTTTGATAAGCATTAGGGCAAGGAGAGGGAGAATCAAACAACGAAAACCAAAAAAAAAGTAAGTGGACCAGCCCACTTTGACTTTTATAGTGCTTTGGCATCGAATATATTGGTCTGATAATACAAGTAACAATGCAAATTGGTTTATTTCATAACAACATTATCAACTTTAAAGGGATGTTGATTTGTGGTTATACAATGCTATAATCCATGGAAGAGAGGAGAGAATGATAGAAATAATTAAAGTTTCTATATTCGTGTTAAGGACCTAACCTCCCTAACCCCTCATGTAGGTAGAATAATATATTTTCTATGTAATAAAGGGAAATATTAATAAGGCATAGTAATAAGGAAGAATAAGTCAAATGTAAGAAGACCTAATAGAAGCTTTCATGTCTAGAAGATCTTCCTCTAGATTTTCTTGTGGTAGATAGATTTAGTATAAATAGGAGTCGAGGGAATGAGAAGTTTTGTCTTGAGAATTATTGTAATAGAGCTCTTCTCTGTTGGAGGTTTCCCCTTCGAAGAGTCAAGTGAACATTGTTTCCTATCAATAAAGGTGTTATTTTGGTGTTGTGGCTCCATATAATTTATCATTTCGTTGTTATTCTCTGTAGTATTTCCATTTCATGTTGATATTGTTCTATTATTCTCTACAATATATCTCTTTTCTGCTATTATAATAGATATGGTACCTAACAAGTGGTATCAAAGCACTTTCCTTGGCATAAATTGTGGGTAAATTTTTTCTAGGGTAGAGACGTATTTCGTCGTATTAAAGCTACAATGATCTATCGTTCAACGCATAAATCTATGGTTGGGGAAGCATACATGCAAGAACTACAAGTGGTTCTTAAGCGCACATTGTTGGCCACCCTTGTAACCATTGTTGGTGCCCCTTCAAGTAGTAGTGCATCATACAACACCTGTATACGGATTGGCCTAGAAATCCTGAATACCTTCATAGATAAATCAATTGGTCACCTAACTGTTATAGTGCCACCAAGAAAATCACTCTAGAAGACACTCTCTAGTACCTAGGTAATCGAGTAGTACAACTAAGGGTACAATCTAGCCTCCTTAGTTGGTGCCCTGAGATATTGGACCAAGTACTATTGTTTGACCCCACATGTATATCAGAGAGATATAGAACAGGGTAAACCCTTGTCTATAGGAACCCTGAAAACCCTAACCCTTGGGATAGAAATAGAACAGAAAATGAATAGACAAGATCAATTGTCATGCAACCTTTCCGCCTGCATTCGGGTTGCAAAATTACTACATATATCTTCCTGTTAAGACTTTGGGCATTTCACCACTGTAGTATTATTCAGATCAGAGTATAACTCTGGAGTAAAAAAAATATCATGGGGCCTACTCGCACTCTTATTTGAGACCTATCCCATTGGACTCCTCTTTTCATTCTAATCACAGTAATAACTATCATTTTTCAACTTTTGTTTTTCTCTATGGTCCCGACTCCCTTCCGTCCCCCTTATTTGGGACCTACCCCATTGGATTCCCCTCTTCAACCTAATCATCATGATACCCTTCACCCGTAATCCATTTTTATGTGGTCCCACCCACCCCTTTCCGGTACCCCCTTTCATCATGGCCCACACCCGTAGCCAAGACCTTGAAGCATGCTTCAATACCTTGTCATCTGATTTCTCAGAGGCCCAGCAGGAAGTGCAAAACATCAGTGCCAATATTACCACCATCAATTCCAAAATGAATTCCACCATAGATGCAAAAATGGAAACCCTAAAATGGGACCTCTCTACCCAGCTCGAATCCTTCGTTGCTCAAATCTGCGCCAAGCTGAATATTACTGGAGACCTTACCTCATCTGACCAACCTTTTCACCTCGAAGGTGAGACTTCCTCCAATTCCCATACTTTTCATTCCCATCACTTTTAGCATGACCTATGCCTTCCTCGAGTGGATGTGAACAAATTTGATGGCTCAAATCCCATCGGTTGGGTAACTCAAATGGAACATTATTTCTCTTTGTACAACATCATTGATGAGTTGCCCAAACTCTGGTATAGTGTTCTCCATCTAGATTAGGAACGTTGGCAATGGTGGCAATGGACAAAAAAATTCCACCAAGGGTATGTGGCTTGGACACAATTTGTTGCAGAGCTTTATGAACGCTTTGACACCGACACCCACCATTTAGGTTGTTTGACCAAGTTGAAACAATCTGGCATAGTGGAATAATTTATAGTTGCTTTTGAGCGCTTGGTTTTCTGCATGGAGGGCATGTCTGATGATTTTTTTTCTGAGAATTATTTATCAATGGCCTCAAGGATGAGATCTATGCCCACATCCTCATGTCTCACCCCCGGAGTTGGGTGGAAGATACTAAACGAGCTAAGGAAGCATAACATGTTGTCTCTTCTCAAACCAGAAAACCCTCCTTTATTCCCCACCCTAAACCAATCAGTCTCGCCCCTCCTTCCACTCCAATGAAGATCCATAGATTGACCTAGGAAAAAATGGTTGAACGCCAACTCAAGGGCCTTTGTTATATTTTTGATGAAAAATATTTTCTTGGGCATAAGTGTAAGGAACAAAATCTTTTTATGCCCATCTCTAAGTATTTTTCTGAAGAAGAGGTCAAGGCTCCCCCTATGGTCGAGCCACCTGAACCAATTGATCTTACTCCACCCTCGGACCCCCCATAAGTCAAACCAATCATTTCCCTGAATGCTCTCACTGGCTTATCTGCTCCCCAAACCCTTAAGCTAATTGGTTACATTAAGCATCAGAAGGTCATCATCCTCATTGACAGTGGAAACACCCATAATTTTATTCATTGTTGCATTTTCCAAGAAACTAATTTCTATATATGTGCATTCAACAAATTTCAAATCATGATTGTCAATGGAGTTTCCATTAAATGTGGGGGCGTTGTGAAAATGTGTCTCCAAATTGGTTAGTACAACATGAAATCTCATATGTTTTCTATCGACATGGGTGCTTGTGAAATTGTGTTGGGAGCCAAATGGTTAAGGACTCTTGGCCCCATCCTCATGTATTCTAAAAAATTAACCATGCAATTCAACCAGGAGGGCCAACAATATAAGTTCCAAGGAATCACAACAAGTTCCCCTAAGATCATTTGTTCCCATCGCATGGAAAATCTCCTCAAAAAAGTTCATTCCAGCATTATTGCACAACTCCATTCCATTCAAGTCACTGAGACACCCTTTGTGCATCCTAGCCTCCAATCCATCCTCTCCAAACATCAAGTTTTTTTTTCCACTCCCCAGGGACATCCCCCTTCCCGTGGTGTTCATGATCATTCCATTCCCCTCGTCCTCAAAAACCTTCCTCCCAATGTTTGTCCCTATCGTCATCCCTTTTCCCAGGAAAATGAAATTGATAAAATTGTTCAAGAATCGCTTGCCATGGGTGTTATCCATCATAGTACTAGCCCCTATTCTTCTCATGTGGTCATGGTACTTAAGAAAAAAGTATCTTGGTGCATGTGTCCTGACTTTCCCTCTCTCAACAAACTCACCATCAAAGACAAATTTCTATTCATGTAATTGATGATCTCTTGGATGAATTAAGTGGTGTTGAGTACTTTACTAAACTTGATCTTCGTTATGGCTACCACCAGATACATATGAAAGAGGTAGACATTCCTAATACTGCATTTCAAACTCATGAGGGCCACTATGAGGTCTTGGTCATACCCTTTGGCTTGTCTGCTCCCTCCACTTTCCAAAGCCTCATGAATCATGTTTTCCATCCTTTTCTTTGTAATTGTGTCTTAGTTTTCTTTGATGATATTATCATCTATAGTAAAACATGGACAACCCATATTTATCATGTGGATCAAGTTCTTCATCTACTCTCTCAGTACCAACTTTTCCTCAAATAATCTAAATGTGCTTTTGGAGCCTTAGAAGTGGAATACTTGGGTCATATTGTTGGCAAGGATGGTGTCAAGGAGGATCCTAAGAAAATTGAAGTTATGCAAGATTGGCTTCGCCCAAAGACTCTCAAGAGCTTGCATGGTTTTTTGGGTTTAACGGGCTATTATCACAAGTTTGTTAAGAATTATGGAAAAATTGTGGCACCTCTCATTGCTCTCCTTAATAAGAATGCTTTCGCTTGGACTCCAACAACTGATCATTCCTTCCAAGCCTTGAAGGAGGCTATGTGCACCACTCATTTTTGGCCCTTCCCAACTTCACAAAGACATTTGTCCTGGAATGTGATGATTCAAGGAGAGGAATTGGCACAGTCCTTATGAAAGATGGTCACCCTTTGGACTTTACTAGAAAACAATTGTAAGAGCAACATTTGGGCCAATCAATCTATGAAAAGGAAATGTTGTCTATTTTGCATGCAATGGATCTCTGAAGCCCTTATATATTGGGGAAATGATTCCAAATTAAGACAGATAGTCAGAGCCTCAAGTATTTTCTAGAGCAACGAATTTCATCCCCAGAGCAACAAAAATGGGTGATTAAGCTATTTGGACATGATTGTGATATCATTTACAAGAAATTAAAAGACAATGTGGTTGTTGACACTCTTTCAAGAAAATATGAAGATGAATGGTCACTCTTTTACCTCTCCTTCATTGTACCATATTGGCTCCAAGTTGTTCACCAGGAATGGCTGCAAGATCCCAAAATTTTGCATTTGATCCAACAATTGCAAGACAATTCTCCAGTTTCCCCAAGGTACTCTTGGCACAAAGATGAGCTTCGCTACAAAGGTCACATGTATTTAAGTAAGAAATCATAACTTAAATCCACAGTTCTTTGTGAGCTTCATACTACACCCACAACTGGGGACTCAAGGTTTACCAAAACCTATGACAAGGTCAAAAATTCCTTTTTCTGGGATGGTATGAAACATGACATCTTCAACTTTGTGGCGGAATGTGATGTATGTCAACGCAACAATGGAGAAATAGTCAAAGCCCCCAACATACTACAACCGCTTCTGATTCCACCCACTATTTGGAGGGATATCTCTATATATTTCATTGTTGGCTTACCTAAATCGGGCAATAAGTCAATCATCATGGTGGTCGTTGATCGTCTTTCCAAACATGCTCATTTTTGTGCTCTTCAACACCCATTTACCGCATCCACCATGGCTCAACTTTTCATGGCTCATATATTCAAGCTTCATGCATGCCTTATACTATTGTCTCTGACCGAGATCCCACTTTCACCAGAAATTTTTGGCAAGAATTGTTTAGGCTACAAGGAACCCTATTGCATCTCAACACAACCTATCATCCTCAGACTGGTGGCCAAATTTAAGTTTTCAACAAGTGTTTGGAAATATATTTGAGGTGTTTTGCCTCTGAGAGGAAAAATTAGTGGGCTCAATGGTTACCCCTAGTTGAATGGTGGTACAACACATATTTCCATACAACTACTTGCATGACACATTTTGAAGCATTATATGGAAAAAATCAACCTTCAGTTCTCTCATACATTCCAGGTGTCTTGAAGGTTTAGGTGGTTGACCAAAATATTATAGTTAGAGAGGCTATTCTTTGTTCCCTCAAAGAGAATTTGGTAATGGCTCATAATCACATGAAGCAATGAGAATATCAAGGTCGTTATGAACCTCAATTTGCTGAAGGGAATATACATTTCTTTGACTGCAACCTTATAAGCATACTTCACTCAAGGCTGAATATTGTCAGAAATTGGCACCTAAATTTGATGGTCCTTATACAGTTCTCAAGCGTGTTGGACTGGTCACCTACCAGTTAAGTTTACCCAATGATTATAAGATCCATATTGTTTTTAACGTATCATTATTAAAGAAGGTGATTGGAACTAAGTGCCAAACTTAAACCCGTCTCCTTGAGGTGGATGAAGAAGGCTCCTTCTAGTTACAGCCACAAGCAGTCTTGGACCAGCATGAGCGTCGTCTCCATCACTGCAGCATCCAAGAAGTGTTAGTATAGTGGAAAGATACAACTCCAACAGATTCCACCTAGGAGCCAGCTACCATTCTGCAACAACTTCCTCATCTCAAGCCTTGAGGATAAGGCTATGTTTTTAAGGGGGAGGGCATGTTAGGGACCTAACCTCCCTAACCAATCATGTAGGTAAAATAATATATTTTCCATGTAATAAATGTCGATATTAATAAGGCCTAGTAATAAGGAATAATAAGTAAAGCGAGTTGACAAATAGTGTTGCTCTAGTTAGGTTTTAGTTTGTGGTCAGTTTTAGAGTCATGCGATAATTTTCTAAAATTAATTGTTTTTCTAAAATTCATTGTTTTGGAAAATCTGAGATAGTAGTTATAAGGATTTGAACTTCAATTGTAATAGTTAGGATGGAGAAAGAATAAAAGAGATTTATTTTCCATTCTCGTGTGTTTGCATGGGTTTTAGATCTCGCAAATGAATCAAAGAACAAAAAAGGAACGTACAAGATCGATTGTCATGCAACCTTGCCTCCTACATTCTGGTTGCAAAATTACTACACATTTCTTCCTATTAATAATTTGGGCATTTCACCACTACAGTATTATTTAGATCGGAGTAGAACTACGCAGGAGTAAAAAAAAAATTGGAGCCTTCTTGCACCCTTATTTGAGACTTATCCCATTGTATTACTCTTTTCTTCCTGATCGTAGTGATACCTATTATTTTTCATCCTTTTTTTTTGTGGTCCTTACCCCCTTATTTGGGACTTATCCCATTGGATTCCCCTTTTCACCTTGATCGTCGTGATACCCTTCCTGTCTAACCCATTTTCTGTGCGGACCCACCCACCCTCTTCATGTTCCCTCCTTTCACCATGGCCCACACATGTAGCCAAGACCTTGAAGAACACATCAATACCTTGTCATCTGATCTCTCCATGGACCAATAGGAATTGTGGAAAATCAATGCCAATATTTCCACCATCACTTCCTCTATGCATTCCACCATAGATGCCAAAATGGAAGCCCTAAAAAAAGACATGAAAAATTACCTTTCTTCCCACATGGAAATCCAACTTGAATCCTTTGCAACTCAACTATTCTCCAAACTGAATATTCTTGGAGGCTTTCCCTCATCTGACCTACTTTCGCACCCCAAAGGTGATACTTCCTCCACTTCTATAATTTTCAGTCCAATCACTTTCATCATGCCCTAAGCCTTCCTAGAGTGGATGTGAAAAAATTTGATGGCTCAGACCCCATGGGTTGGGTCACCCAAATGGAACACTACTTCTCTTTCCACGACATTACCAGTGATTTGTCCAAACTTCGTTATGTTGTTCTCCATTTGAATCTTGAACGTTGGAAATGGTGGCAATGGAATAAAAAGGCACACCAAGGATATGTGGCTTGGAAACAGTTTGTGGAAGATTTTATAGCTTCTTTTGAGCAATTGGCTTTTAGAACGGAGGGCATGATAGATGATTTTTTCAAGGAATGATTTATCAGTGGCCTCAAGGGTGAAATATGTTCCCATGTCCTCATGGCTCACCCTCGGACTTGGTTGGAAGCTACTAAAAGGGACAAGGAAGAAAAACAAGTAGTCTCATCCCAAACCCAAAAAAACCCTTTATTCCTCACTGTAAACCCACCCTTCCTGCCCCTCCTTCCACTCCCCTCAATATCCAAAAATTAACTCGGGCCGAAATGTATGAACACCAACTTAAGGGTCTTTGTTATAATTGTGATGAAAAGCATTTTCTGGTGTACAAGTGTAAGGAACATAAGATTTTTATGGCTATGAATGAGGATGTTTCTGAAGAAGATGTCGATGTTTCCCATGTACCCGAACTACCCCCACCATCTGATCTTAATCTTCCCTCTGATCCACCGGAAGTTGAACCATTGATTTCCTCGAATGCACTCATTGGGTTCTTTGCTCCCCAAACCCTCAAGTTAATTAGCTAAATTAAGAACCAAAAAGTCATCATTCTAGTTGAAAGTGGTAGGACCCATAATTTTATTCATCATTGCATTTCCCAAGAAATCAATTTCTATATCCGTCCAGTTAATAATTTCCAATGGTGGTTCTATGAAACATGGAGGGCACTGTGAAAATTTGCACCTCCAAATTGGTCAGTACCACCTGAAATATCATATGTTTTCTATTGACATGGGTCGTTGTGACATTATACTTGGTGTTGAATGGGTACGCACTCTCAACCCTATCTCCATGGATTTCCAGAAATTAGCCATGCAATTCCAGTAGGAGGGCCAACAACACCAGTTCCAAGGCATCACAACATGGTCACTAGAGATCATCAGTTCCCACTGAATGGAAAATATCCTCAAAAAATGTCATTCTATCATTACTTTCTAACTTCATTCCATTTAGGTAGTTGAGACACCCTCTATACATCATAACCTACAATATATCCTCTCCCAACACCAAGTTGTGTATTCCCCCTTCTCGAGGTGTCCATGATCATTCCATTCCTCTAGTTCTAGGAATTCTTCCTCCAAATGTTCTCCCTTATCATCATCCCTTCACCCAGAAGAATGAAATTGAGAATATTGTTCAAAAATTTCTAGAATTTGGTGTCATCCATCCTAGTACCAACCCCTATTTTTCTTCAATAGTCATGGTACTCAAGAAAGAATGTACTTGGCACACGTGTCCTCATTTTTGCACCCTCAATAAACTCAACATCAAAGAAAAAATTCCTTTTCCTTTCATTGATGAACTTTTGGATGAATCAAGTGGTGCTTAGTATTTTACCAAACTTGATCTCTTCTCTAGCTACCACTAGATTTGTATGAAAGAAGAAGGCATTCCCAAGAATGCATTCATAACTCATGAGGGTCACTATGAGTTCTTGGTTATGCCATTTAGCCTCTATAATTCTCCCTCCACTTTTCAAAGTCTCATGAATCATGTCTTCATTCCTTTCCTTCATCATTTTGTCTTACTTTTCTTTGATGATATTCTCATCTATAGAAAAACTTGGCAAGCCCATCTTGCCCATGTGGTTCAAGCTCTCTGACTATTGTCTCACCAATTTTTTTTTCTTAAGAAGTATAAATGTTCTTTTGTAGCCTCTGAAGTTGAGTACCTGGGACATATTGTTGGCAAGGATGGTGTCAGGGTGGATCCAAAGAAAATTGAAGCTATGTAGGATTGGTCGTGCCCAAAAACTCTTAAAATTTTGTGTGGCTTCCTGGTTTTGACGAGCTATTATCGCAATTTTGTTCAGAATTATGGAAAAATTGCAGCTCCCCTCACAACGATCCTTAAAAAGAATTCTTTTAGTTGGACTCCAGCAACCAACCATTCCTTCCAAGCTTTGAAAGGATCTATGTGCACTACACCTATTCTGGATTTCCCTAACTTCAACAATACCTTTGTATTGGAGTGTGATGCCTCAAGGAAAGGTATTAGGGTTGTCCTCGTTCAAAATGGTCGACCTTTGGCTTTCACCAACAAACAATTTTCCAAGCACCATTTGGGTCAATCCACCTATGAAAAGGAAATGGTGGCTATTCTACAGGTTGTGGATCTTTGGCAGTCTTATCTCTTGTGGAAATGCTTCTAAATTAAAACTAATCATCAAAGCCTCAAATATTTTCTGGAACAAAGAATTTTTTCCCCATAACAACAAAAATGGGTAACCAAGTTATTTGGATATGATTATGATATCATCTACAAAAAGGAAAATAAAATGTGGTGGTTGATGCCTTTTCCAGGAAATATGAAGAGGACGGGTCCCATTTTTCCCTCTCTTTCATTGTCGCATATTAGCTTCAGGAGGTTCTCCAAGAATGGTTGCAAGACCCCAAACTTTCAATACTAATCCAAACAATACAGAAGGATATGCAAGATACTCCAGGGTACTCATGGCACCATGACAAGCTTTGTTATAAAGGTCACATGTATTTAAGTAAGCAGTCTAACCTTAAATCCACTATGCTCTATGAGTTTCATGCTTCACCTACAGTTGGGCATTCCAGTTTTACCAAAACCTATGAACAAGTCAAACATTAATTTTTCTAGGACGGTATGAAACAGGACATTCGCACCTTTGTGGATGAATGTGATTATTGTCAACACAATAAGGGAAAAACAGTCAAAGCTCCAGGAACGCTCCAACTGCTTCCAATTCCACCTACTATTTGGATAGGTATTTATATGGACTTCATTGTTGGATTACCTAAATTAGACAATAAGTCAATCATCATGGTAGTAGTGGATCGTCTTTCCAAATATGTTAATTTTTTCTCTTCAACATTCATTCACAACATCCACCGTGGCTCAATTTTTTATGGATAATATCTTCAAACTCCATGGCATGCCTCATTTTATTGTTTATGACCGTGATCCAACTTTCACCAGCACTTTCTGGAAAGAATTGTTTTGACTCTAGGGAACCCAATTGCATCTTTGCACAACGTATCATCCTCAAACTGATGGAAAAACTGAAGCAGTCAACAAGTGTTTGGAAACCTATTTGAGGTGTTTTTCATCTGATAGACAAAATCAGTGGTTTCAGTGGTTACCCCTTGTTGAATGGTGGTACAACACCTCTTACCACACTGTCACTCGCATGACTCCCTTTGAAGCAGTCTATGGAAAAAATCCACCCTTAGTTCTATCATACATGCCCGATATCTCCAAGGTTCAACAGATGGATCAAACTCTTATAGTCTACATGGTCATTCTCCATACTCTCAAATAAAATTTGGTCATGGCTCAGAATCGCATGAAACAACAAGCATATCAGGGTCGTTCTAAATGTGAATTTGTTGAAGGGGACCAGTTGTTTCTTCATCTACAACCTTATAAGCAGACTTCACTCAAATCCCATCATTGTCAGAAACTCACCCCAAATTCTATGTTCCTTTCCATATTCTCAAGAGAGTGGGCCCAATGGCCTACCAGTTAGAGTTTCCCAGTCACTCTAAAATCCACCCTATTTTTCATGTTTCCTTCTTAAATAAAGGGCTATGCACTAGGTTCCATGCTCAGACCAGTCTACTTGAGTTGGATGAAGAAGGTTACATTTGGTTGCTACCACAAGAACTCTTGGACCAGTGCATGTTGATATTATGGTAGTTCCAGGAGGTATTTACCTCCACATGTAAACCTGACGAGAATAGAATACTCCGAGAAGTAAGAGAAAACCTAATGAGTTGGCTAATATCCCTAGAAGACTTTTCGGCTCAAGAATATAATTTGTATTAGGTTATTATCCTCCAAGAGAAGAAGTCGGCCAGAAGAAATAATAATATACTGAACAAACAGATACCCAGAATGAGAAGTCGGCCCAGGCAGTTAGCCAAAATTACTATAAATATAGGAGGCTAGTCTTCATTCTGGTAGGCATTCTCAGAACTGTAGAGCTCCCTTGTGTGCACTGCAGTTTCCCAGTTTGTGCGCAGGTTTGGAGGAGAGTTGTTGGTGCAACTGTTGCAGCTAGAAGTTATGTTTTGGCTTGGACTATCTCTTGGCTAGGGTTTGGACTATCTGATTAGCTCTTGTTGGTGCATTATCCTTGGGGAAAGGTGAGCTACCTTTTTGTTTGGCTAACTAGCCTAGGGTTTTCTTCCGGAGTGATTCTCTGTCAAGGTTAAGGTGCTCGGAGGTTGGCTTTGACCTATGGTTGGGTGACAATAGTGATATTGTCAATGGTAAAACAATCACATCCATTATATTCTAACAGGTTATGGGCCCACACCTCCTTAATTCAATCTAACCGCTCGAAGGAAACATAGCCGTGAGGATATTAAGCTCATTGAAGAACTGTCACTAGGGTTTCTAGCAGGATTAGTCACCATAGCACTGTTGCTAGGGTTATTAGAAGGTGATGTTGTAGAAACCCTAATCCTCTTGTTGAGGCACCTTAAGTGAAGGGATTAACCTAATCTATGGATAGATCAGTGCGCCCTAGCCTAGCGCATCTCTTGGTACTCTCAGCAAGCTAAGATGTCAAGTTTGAGTTTCTGGTCAGATCTAGGGTTGACCAAGTCAAAGAAGACATGACTTACTCTATTAAGTCAGAGAACAAGTTAGACATAGCCTCTAACTTCAGAGCGTGGAAGACAAGAATTGACCTCATCCTTGCCAAGAATAAAGTGTTGGATATCGTGAAAGAAAAGATCGTGGAACAAGAGTTTGAAGAAGGAAAAGAGAAGGAACCGCAGAGCACTACAATTATGGAGAAGTTCAAAGACGGTGACTTCAATGCCATGAGTATCATAGTGAACTCTATAAAATACCACTTGATACCCTACATATCCCATATTGACTCATCGAAGAAGATGTATGATGCCCTAACAAACCTCTTCTCAGTCAGAAACATTGGATAAATAATGAGTCTGAATAATGAGCTCTGTGACATGAAGATGAATGATGATGACAACATAACATCATACTTTGTGAGAATCTCTTAGTTAAGAGATCAACTACAAGATATTGAAGAGATCATTTCAAAGAAGGAATTGGTAAACATAGTACTCAATGGTCTTCCCAATATGTGGGATGCATTTTCCGCAAGCATGAACACAAGGAAGGAGTATCCTACATTTGAATAACTTTGGACTTGATGTGCTCAAGAAGAATCCATGATCAGTGCAAAAGAGAAACCCCAAAATAAGTACGATGATCAAGCCTTCACATCAAGATTCAAGAATTTCAGGAACAAAAGGAAATTTGGTTCAAGGAGGAAGCCAAATCAAGAGAAAGACATTTTAGAAGTACAATGCTTCAATTTTCGAAAGTATGGTCACTACAAGAATCATTGTCCCAAACTAAAGAAAAGGAAGTAGAAACACGAAGCATTAATTGTCGAAGAAAAGCAACCTACAAAGAAGACTAAGCAGGATGAAAGAGACTTCTTCTTCTGAAGGTAAAAATACTCTTCTTATTTCTTGTACATATCTTGTGTGCATAGTCTCTGTACATATCTTGCATATCTATCTCTTAGAAGATAATATATTCCAAGAAGAAATATACCTATGGAAGAACAATAAGATAAGGATTGCTATACAAGTTATATAATACACATGAAAAGATGAAATACAAATCATGTGGAAGCTAAGCCAAAATTAGAATCAATCATGAAGAGACTTCGAAGAAGCAAAGACAGAAAGAAGTCAACAATCAAGAGGAAATTGGATAAAGACTTATAACACTTTGTAGAAGAGAATAAGGATGCAGATGAAAGCGTGGACTCTCCTAGATGGAGGGAGTCGATTATATATCACCAAAAAGAAGAGCATGCATTCATACATGAAGCAAAGATTAGGAGGGAGCTAATCCTATGATCCATTGAAGATGATGAAGTATATATCCATGGCAGCAAACATGAAAAGCAGTACGTGAAGAAGACCTCTTCGAAGAGAAGCTTTAAGGTATCCCTGGTTGTCCATCCACATCTGTGACTCTATAATGAAAGAAATAAATGGAATCTTTAGGGCATGGAATCTACTCCATGGACCCAATAGCTAAAGAAAAACACAAGGAAGAACATGAAGATTCCAAGAAATAAAGAGAAGCCCTAACAACCAATCATTGTATCGAGAATCACAAGATTACCAGCCTGATATAAACTCACTAAAAGAAATCAAGCAGAGGAACTGAAATTCGTGATGAAGAACAGTGTATGGAAGACTTATGAATGAAAGAATTGCAAGATCTAGAACTAAAGGTTCTCCCAGATGGAGGGAGAAGACTATGATGATTACTTTTAAACCAGACATATCTCTACATGAGTCATTATATCCACAACATCCATGAGTTGGAGTTCTACATCAGATAAATGCAAGGACTGTTCTCCAGAGAAATTGAACAAAGAGCAACCTCAAGACTTTGAGGCATACCAGAAAGAGACCCTTGTATGCAGATGGAAGAAGATAACTTGGTAGAGAACCTCTAGTGCACAACATAAGCGTGGTGAAGACTTTATATAACAAATATATTGTATCAAGATGATTACTCAGAAGATCAAATCTCATGATGACAGAAGAAGTGCCACATGGATATGTTCCAGTTTTCCAACAATGATATACTTTATTGATCAGAGCTACATGAAATATTTAGAGAAAACCAGTGTTCCAGACTGAATTACATTTGAAATCGAGTATTACATTATCCGTGATAAATTCTAGAAAGGAGAAAGTGGTTCTCTGATACATATCTACACAGATGAGCAGATAAGCAGACATTTTGGTAAAAGCATTATGTCCAAGATGAAAGAGTTTGCTTACTCAAGATGGAGCTCGTGGAGACGACTTCCTTATTGAAAAAGGAAGAGATGACTCCCAGGTTGGGAGGGAGCATTGATGTATTATTGATTGATGGACAATCATTTTTCAATTCGAAGAATGGTCCAGGATGAGCAGATTATTTCCAGTTCGGAAAGTGGATTGAGATTTCTGATGGACAGACATTTTCCAGTTCAGAAAGTGGATTGAGATTTCTGATGGATAGACATTTTCTAGTTCGAAAAATGGTCCAGATTGTTGATGTACCATAGACAACAACTTCCCATTGTGGTTAACATGGGGAGTGGTCTAGGGCAATCTCTCTTTTTGAGGGTTACTCAAGAAGACTGGCCCGCCTCGTCGGACAACGATTTCTCATTGTGGTTAACATGAGGAATGGTTCGTTTTGGAGATTGGTACAAGACATTATTTTCCTCTTGTGGTTAACAAAGGAAATTGTCAGGACAATCATTCCTTAGGGTGTATTCATTCTCTCCAGGTTGCACTTTGTTTAGTGCCAGAGGAATGGCCCAGGGTGGGGAATGGTCCAAGCTCAGTGATCAGGGATAGGCATTCCTTAGGGCAAACTCATTCTCTCCAGGTTACACTTTGTTTAGTGTCGGAGGAATGGCCCAGGGTGAGGAATGGTCCAGGCTCAGAAATCAAAACAATCATTCTTCCTTGTTTGAGAAGAATAAGGCAGATAGCCCATCATTCATGTTCTACTCTGAGGGCAGATATTCTTTCAGATCTCACAGATGTGAGTGAAAGATTGGCCCAGATGATTCAGTTTATATCATAACATTATTTCTGTGCAGGTTGATGTCAGATGATTGTTATGAAGACTGTATGACATTAGATGTATACTACTGTGGTGGATGTGTTCCATTGTTCGTAACTATACATTACTGATCAAGTACTTGTTTGCTACTTGGTGTGGTAGTGTACCACTGGATTCTAGTTATGTACTACTATGGATAGACACAGTTGTGTTCTATTTTGTTCTGATTTCCTTGAAGACTATCAACAGTTTGGTAAATGATTATCAGCCAGATGGATGATTAAAGGACAGAGATTTCCCAGATGGAAAATGGTTCAGAACATCTACTCTTCTAGGACGTATGTCCAGATTAAAAGAATGGCTCTTGTATCATTCTATGGTGTGAGTGACTTATCCCGCATCATGTCTGATTACTCAGATGAAGTATGGTTTCTAGAGATGATGCAGTTGATTATACTAATGGTGATGATGATGCTCATGATCTAGTCATGAGATAGTCTATACGACTATGTTGATGCTACCATGTGAATGGTATGTTTTTGTGCTCAAGACCATTACCTGTAATACCTCCCTCGCTAGGAGGGAGTGTTGATATTATGGTAGCTGAGGGAGGTATTTACCTCCACACGTAAACCTGACGAGAATAGAATACTCTGGGAAGCAAGAGAAACCCTAATGAGTTGGCTAATAACCCTAGAAGACTTGTTGTCTCAAGAATATAATTTGTATTAGGTTATTAGCCTCTAAGAGAAGAAGTCGGCCAGAAGAAATAATAATATACTGAATAGACAGATACCCAGAATGAGAAGTCAGCCCAGGCAGCTAGCCAGAATTACTATAAATACAAGAGGCCAGTCTTCATTCTGGCAGGCATTCTCAGAACTGTAGAGCTCCCTTGTACGCACTGCAGTTGCCCAGTTTGTGCACAGGTTTGGAGGAGATTTGTCGATGGAGTTGTTGCAGCTAGTAGTTACATTTTGGCTTGGACTATCTCTTGGCTAGGGTTTGGACTATCTGATCATCTCTTGTTGGTGCACTATCCTTGGGGGAAGGTGAGCTACCTTTTTGTTTGGCTACCTAGGTTTTTCGTCCGAAGTGATTCTCTGTCAAGGTTAAGGTGCTCGGAGAGTGGCTTCGGCCTATGGCTCGGTGACAATAGTGATATTGTTAATGGTAAAATGAGCAAATCCATTATATTCTAACAGTGCAAGCATCGTCTCTTCCAGTGAAATATCAAGTTTTGGTTCAGTGGAAGGACACACAACCAGAAAATATCACCTGGGAGTCGACTACCATTATGCAACAATTTCCTCATCTCAATCCTTGAGTACAAGGTTGTGTTTAAGTGGGGGGGCATGTTAGGGACCTAACCTCCATCACCCCTCACGAGGTAGAATAATATATTTTCCATGTAATAAAGGTTGATATTAATAAATAAGGCATAGTAATAAGAAATAATAAGTCAAATGTAAGAATACCTAATAGAAGCTTCCGCTTCTAGAAATATCTTCCTCTAGATTGTTCTTTTGGTAGATAGATTTCGTATAAATATGATTTGAGGGCATGAGAAGTCTTTTTCTTGAGAATTATTGTAATAGAGAAATACTCTACTGGAGGTTGCCCATTGAAGATGCAAGTGAACATTGCTCTCTTTTCAATAAAGGTATCATTTTGGTGTGTTATTCTCTATATTTTGTTGTTTCGTTGGTAATTTTTGTCATATTCATGTTCTGCTCAATATAACATAACCATGTGCATAACACCATCTTTTTGTTCCTTCATGCAAGCATGAGAAGTTGATTTGGGAGATACATTATAGTTGGGTGGTAAAGAATTTTGGCATGTAGAATACAATGGAAAAGTTGCAGGAGTACTTCTATTGTCCAAAGCTCGAACAAGACATCAACAAATATATCAAATTGTGCGTTTCTTGTTCCATCTCCAAACCTATAATAAAAAAATAGGTATATACTCCTATACCCACTCCAAATAATCCTTTAAAGTTAGTCTCCATGGATTTTATATTATGTATTACCTTAGGAAATCATGGTAATCATTGTCTTTTTATGGTTGTTGATCAATTCCAATGGAAATTTTATCACCATATTACCATAGTGTCACAACATAAGCGACTACTAAGCTCTTCTTTGAGCATGTTTGGGTTCATTTTGCATTGAAAAAGACCATTGTTTCTAATAGGGACAATAAGTTCGATGGTATATTTTGGTGCATTCTTCAAGCCATGATAGACACTAAATTAACAAAATCAATTTCCTTTCATCCTTAGACCAATGGATAGACATGTTATCATGTATACATCCCCCTCTATAGCCTTAATGAGGGAGTGGGATATTATTTTTGTCTTTTCCCTCTTCTTTTCCATTATCTTAGATCCCTTCAAGTCCCTGTTGATGGGCATTTATGACACACCGTCAACGGAAAGGATAGATCTAGTCCGGGGTTGTCTACTTAACCCAAGCCATTTGGTATGATATAACCTGACGGGTTTTATGGCTCCTTTATCCAACTAGGGTCCTAAAAATAACTAAAGGAAAAAAACTAACTAAAGATATGATTCTAACAATCGACACACTAATTACAAATGTTCAGCTAAGAGTGTTAATGTACAATGATTATATACACAGAATGAACATGATTAAACTAATAAACACAGAATGAATATGATTGTAATGGTAACACGAAAATAGACAAAGTTGATTAACGTCTAAATAATGCAATCATGTTCATTCATATACAAACAACTTTAAATAAAAGAAAACAATACATCTACTAACCTCTAGTTGATCAGCGATAATAAACTAAGTTTGTCTCTCTGCGTTGTGTGGGCTCCTGCTTGTTCTGCATTAAGTGGAAACCTATGACAGAAACAAGCATAGTACTTCCTGAATAAATTCAAGTGTTTCATATTTTTGGAGTAAATTTATAACAACAGAAAGATGAATAATTATATATCATGTGACCTCAAGATAACCAATAGCTGAGAACGAAATAAATCCCAATTCTGGGCAGTGATGTTATCAACCATTTAATATCAGAAAAAAACTCAAAAATACCTAAATAGTTGATCGATCACAGGTACAAACTAGGCCAAAAGATAATGGACAACATTTAGATAACCAACGATATAAAATATCAAGTGAAGAAAAGACTAAATCTAAATCAACACAATTAACATTTCATAACATGGAAATTATAGGAGAATACAATGAAATGAACATTGTACAGTTTACACAGGTCTAAAACCAACAACAAACTGCTTTCTCATATCACTTCCAAAATTATATGTCCATTCTATGGTCCAGAAAAACGTGCCCTCAACAATAGGCAACAATAGTTATTTAAACATGTCTTGGATCTGTTACCTCCGATCATACAAGATAGAGGAAGATCTTTGAAAATATGTTTGTTTTACAAAAATAGAGTAACAAAAAGATACTCATGTAGGAGTCTTTAAACCAAAAATAATTTCATTAATGACATTGGTTTTTTTTTAAATGGGAAATTACTAAGATATTGAATACTTAACCCATGATTCATTTTCCTTAAACATAGCATCATAATTTGTTGTTTACCTGAAATGATAAAACGAAATCAAATTTTAGATAATAATATAAACAAATAATTTTAAATATACTGGCTACAGAATCTTTCGATTCTATAGCTAGTCTCAAAATAAAAATAAAATCAAAAGTGAATCTATCTATTGTTTCTCCAACATAATCAAATTGAAAAAAATCAAAACAAATATTTACCATTTTAGAGATTTGACAAAGAGGCATTTGATAAGTCTAAATTTATAATGGTGTTGAAGTTTGTTGAGTTTTAATGATCACATTACCAGACGGCTTGATTCTCTTGTTATCCATGTGTGCGTTCGATTGAACGCAAGCTTTCAACTTGTCATTCTCCCTCACGAGTATTGAAATTCGTTCTACCATTTGGTTCAGTTGTGCTTGAAGATAGGGGGAATCACGCTAATATCTCGCAATCCAATCAAAACAACTTTTGCAGTGAACTGATTTTATCGTACGCAAAGGTCGAGCATGTTCTGTAGAGGGCAATTTAATCTGTCTTGTGATTTGTTTCAAATCGTGTTGTATACCAGAGAAACCCTCTTGTCTATTTAAGAACGGTGGGAGATTAGAAACGAAATCGAACTGTGTCGGATCAGTATCGATATCATTCCCCAGAATTAGTTCATCGATATCCTCTTGAGCGATAAAATCATCGATGTCATCCTCAGACAAATGATCATCGATATCGATCACAGGTGTTGATTTCTCATTATCATGCTGTCGATTTCTCATTTTCCTAGATACGAGTTGGTCAGGTCTCTTATTTTTGAAATTAGTATCTGGATTACTCTGTTTCTTATGCCTACGCTTTTTCTTAACAACTGGTTCATTCAACTCAAATAGAATTGTCTTAGGATTTGGAACGGTAGGAATCCTATCCTTTAAATCACCCAAAACTTCCTCCAAAGATTTTCTGGGCACAAAATTGCATCTTCGATTCTTTCCTGTGGGTGGCTTCTAGGTAACAACAGGGGTTTTATCTATGAATGCAAGGCCTTCTTGTAGAGTAACATATAGGTTTTCGATAGTGGGGTTAGATCAATAGGGATTGGGGTTTTCATCGAGATGTAGAGGTGATTTTATTACATTTTTAGGTAGGGTAAAATTATTTCTAAACAAGAAATTTTCCCAACTGTCCCCAGTTTTAGACAGATGAGAAACCACAAGGATTCAGATGAGGCTATGGTGGAACAGGCTTGACTGTGGGTTTAGTTTCTATCTCTAATAGAACTTAGCCATTTTCTGTAGACTCTTCAATAGATAAAATGGAATATTCAAACTGAAACCTAGAAAAACCATAAGCAAGCAGACATGATACAAGAAAACTAGATCGTATCTACCTTCATGTGTAATGAATTTCTTAAGCATTAAGAGAAATCCATGCCATCGTGGTTTAAAAAGAGAAATTGGTGTACCTTTTGGACAACAATGTGATTTATTGGCCATGAGTAAACGCCAGGGCACGCCTTCGATTTTGATGTTCTTAAACCATCGATCTCCCTCTTGGGATAATCCTGTAGCCTCCGCTATGGAACCCTCGGTCACCTCTAGCTGCAAATCCCCAATTTTAACCCTGGTTCCATCGAAAGTCTGAGCGAAAGATTGGGCCACTGCGAGGTTGTAACCCTCAAACCGTCTGATGAAACCATCCCAGCCATATGCCAAAAGGTCATCCACGACATCGTCATGTGAGAGGAGAGCCTATGAACCATTGGGCTCGATCCTCACAATAGGCATCATTGATATGGTCACATAGAAACATTAGGGGTAGCGAGAGGTGGGTTGTGTTCTCCAACACCCGAAAATAAGGATGAGGTCTGTAAAATCGGGAGAAACCCGATACCTAAGGATTCGGGGAGTCACCATAATAACCATTTGGAGCATTGAGTGGGTAGTAACCAAAGGACGCGCAGAACAGGAAACCACTCTGTGAAATGAATTCCAAACCCAAAGCACCAAAACATACCACTTGAAACAATGAATGCAAGCCTGAGCTATGAAGGACAAAGGGGTGATGGTTGAAGGTAAGTGTGTCAGTCATGTACTAGGATGACGAGACCATGATAGGACTTCTAGAGGTAACATTCAAATTTCAAATTAAACCAAAGTTTGTTTGTTGTGCGATCACAGATATGTCAAATGTGGAAACCAAAATAAAATCAAGGATAGAATGACTAAGTCATAACCTTAAGGTGCATAATTCATGTGCTATGGTAATGGATCAACCAATAAAAATGGTAGTCTTGACTATGTTTAAGGCTTATGAAAATATTAGATGCCCTCTAGGTGTTATCCCATTTGCAAAAGAAAAAACCACAATGGTACGATGACCACTTAAACAAAAATTTGTTCTAATTCCATGCTTTCAGTCATGAAATTGAACAAAACAAATGATAGATTAAAATAATGAACTCTTACACACAACTAGTCCAATGAATCTTTTCAAAGCCAAAAAAAAAAAAGTTTGTAAGGAGAAGGAGGCAGCTACAGAAAATTTTATCCCTTGACGACGACATTTTACCATGATAAAATTCACATGAATATTTGGCTGCCAACAATGGCAACACGCTAGGTGAAGCAGTTATCTCTACATCATCAGAACTTTATATCAGGGAACCGATGACTCAACAATAATTATTAGAAGCAATTAAAAGATAGATCAAGCATTTCGACAATAACTCAGAAAAAATAACATAGTCATAGTATTGGATAATTTTTTGTCCAAAATTGTAGTCTGAGATCTCGTTTAGATCACAGGGATAGTGATGTTTATATAGATAACTCCAATACTGTTGATAGGGCCACTGCTTCTAGTAGGCGTCCATAGCCTCGGCAGGGATCGCATTTAACCCACTCTAGTATGGCTATCATGTCCAAGAGTCATCCATTTATGATAAAATGATCTTGACACCTGATCAATTTTTAAAAACATACCTGAGGATCTTCGAACCTGACATTGCTTTGCAACCAGCAGGCCTGTTCAGTACCCTGACAAAGTTGTCTTGGTATCATGTGTGCATTTACCCACTTCCAGCAGACATGTTTAGTATCCTAACGGGTTTACACACAATTCCCACACATTATAGTGCTTCAGAATCTCTAAAATCGTTTGTAAAATTTTCAGAAACTTCATGATATTAAGAGAGCGAGGTGATACTAAAGATTTCACAGCTAGGCAATGAAAGGATTGATCTTTTAAGAATTATTTTTCTGTTCTGATGACTTTCATCATAATTTGGAGATTTAGATTTCAGTTAAGAAATCATCTCCGGGATGGGAAAGCACTGTGAGTTGTTCTCATTAAAACAGGGACGTCGTCAGAAGTTTTTAAAGATACTCGTGTTACCCTGAGATTTCAATGAAAATCGAGAACAAAGACTGGACAAAAACTTACCATAACTGATCTGAGTTTAGAACTTAATGTTCAGATGATTTGAACTGTTATCAATTGTTTCTAATAAAAGATCCAATTCCCTTCAATAATGAATGGTGATCCAGAAATAATTATCTAGAAAACACACAAAATGAAAAGAACCAAAAACAAAACACAAATGTAAACTAAAATATTTACAAAGGGGTGGATCTGATTTCAACAAGTGAAGTATTTATTGAGAGATTGGCCATTCACTGGGAAAGTGTCTGGTTGTCCCTCCAATTTATGCAGGTGAAAAGAACTAGGACCCAATTTTTCAAAAACGACAAAAGGCCCCAGCCACAGGTTTTGTAACTTGGTATGTTCTCCTTTATTCTCATGCGCTTTGTCCCATTTGAGGACCAAATCCCCTACATTAAAATTTCTTTCAGAGGATGAACTTGTATCAAACCAGCTCTTTACAATTTATTGGTGCTCATCCAATTTTCGTTTTTCTTGTGTTCTTACTTCTTCTAACTTCAATAAAGTGTTTATCTGGTTTTCTAGAGGAGGACATTCCTCTTCTTGAACTTTCTGCGATAATTGCAAAGAAGGAAGCAAGACATGTGAAGGGAGGATGGATTCTCTTCCGTAAACGAGGAAGAAAGGAGAGTTACCAATGGAAGATTTTGGAGTCACTCTATTAGCCCAAAGTGCTTTGTACAATGCATTGTGCCAATTCTTGTGGTTTTATGACACTGTTCTCTTCATGATCTTGATTAGAGTTTTGTTCATTGATTCAGCCAAATCGTTCCCTTGAGGGTAATAGCTGGAATAGTAATTTAGTTTAATCCCTTTCTCTAGAGTGAAGACATTCATGTCCAGGGAGGACAAATAAGAAGCATTGTCAAAAACCAAACATTCAGGAATTCCGAAACGAGTGATAATATGAGAGTCCAGAAACAAAACTACATGATTTGTGTTGACCACTTTTAATGGTAAGGCTTCAAACCATCTCGTAAAATAGTCTGTTGTCATGAGAATGTACTTGTGCTGCTATGAGGAAGGGGGATTGATTGGTCCTATAATATTTAGGCCCCACTGCTGAAAAGGTGTGTCTACATTAATAGGCTGCAAAGGAAAAACTACTTTTTTCACCTGTTCTGCAGCCTTTTGACAGATTATACACTTGCAGGACAAAGTATGGACATCCTTAAAAAAGGTAGGCCAATAGTAGCCAGCCCGTAGTACTTTGTGGGCAGTGGTATCTCCACCAAAATGACCCCCGACATCACTGAAATGAAGTTCAGCCAGCACTCTTTCGGATTCCTCTTTTTCTAAGCAACGCAGAAAAACACCGTCAAAATTCTTTTGAAATAATATGTCATTAATTAGTTGGAAAGATGAAGATTTAAGCCTTAGTGCTCTTCTATTTTTCGGATCAAGATTACAAGGAGCAGTTTTGTGCAACAAATAAAATCTGATATTCTCATACCATGAATTGGGCACAGTTTGTGCACAACAGACTTTTCAATTGAATCGGATACTAATTTGCAAAGGCCTTGACCTCTAAAAATTTGTGCAGGTACTATTTCGAGATCATATTCCTGAAGTGATTTCATCTAATTTTCTCTTTTCTCACCCAGTCCTTTTTGCACTAACAGATTTCTTACAATAGGGTAAGGAACAACAATTTTGGTCCTAGATTTCAATAGGTAAGACCTTAAATGTTTAACTGCTTTAAAAACAACGTATGCCTACTGATCTATCGTGGGGTAATTTAGTTTTGCCCCTTTAAAGGCAAAGCTCGTGAATGAAATGGGTATCTCATTTCTTTCAATATTTTTCTGTGTAAGCACAACAACATAAGATCTGTCAAATGCAAAAGTATATAATGTGAAATCCTGGGAAAAATTAGGGCTCATCAAGGAAGGTGCTTTGATTATGGATTTTCTAATAGAATTGAAAGATTGATTCTATTGTGATCCCCATTTGTACAGGACATCCTTTTTTATCAGGTTTTGTAGAGGTCTGACCATCTCAGAAAAACTCGGAACAAAACGTCTAACAAAATTAATTTTACCTAGAAAGGATTGCATGGCCTTTTTGGAAGAAGGTGGGGGTAGGTTGGCAATGGCTTGGGTTGTTTCGGGGTCGATTATTATTCCATCTTTAGAAACTATAAACCCAAGCAGTTTCCCTTGTTCCACTGCAAAGACTGATTTTTTAGGATTGAGGGAAATGCCAAACTTATGACATCGTTCTAACATGGCCCTAAGATGAGACAGGTGGTCTTTGTTGTTTTTGGAAAAGACAGTGGCATCATCTAGATAGACCACAACTGACAGATTAATAAGGCCACAAAAAGAAATGTCCATTTCCCTTTGGAAAGTGGTACCGACATTTATCAATCCGAAAGGCATTTTTCTGTAGACGTAGGTGCCCCATGGGGTACTAAAAGTGTTTTTTAGTTGATCTGACGGAGACATGAGGACCTCGTTATATCCTGAGAAACCATCTAATAAAGAAAGTCTTTCAAAACCAGATATTTGTTGTAGAATCTGTTCCATTGGAGGAACAAGGTAATTGTCTTTATCAAAGGCTCGGTTTAAATTGTGAAAGTCGACACAAAGTCGAATTTCTCCACTCTTATTCCTTACCGGAACTAAGTTGGATACCCATTGGGTATGTCGGACTAGAAAAATGATCTTGGCAGTGAGAAATTTATTAAGTTTCTTTTTTACGGTGGGTTTTATTTTAGGATGCATTTTCCTCATTTTCTGTTGAAACGGTTGGGTTTGGGGTTTCATAGGAATTACATGTTGTATTATGTTTGGTTCGAAAGTTTTTAGATCATGGTATGCCCAAGAAAACACATCTTTGAATTCTTTGAACAATTTGATGAAAGTTGGTTTTTCTTGTTCAGAGCACCCTTTTCCCAGATTGATATTTTGAGGATGATCTTGCATTCCTAAATTGACAGTTTCGTACAACAATGAGGAACTGTTTGTTTTCCAATTGACTACCCCTCTAAACTTGTCATGTAGGTCATAAAATTTTTCTAATCTAACAACATATTTGGGAATAGATTTTACCAGCTCGGATGATGATTCTGCGGATCGAGGATCAGATATTACCGTGAAATCTCAGAGGTTTTCATCATGAGTGATTTCATCGATTATTGCATCTTGGAAGGTGTCTTCCATATGAAAAAAATGGATGATTTGTTGATCGTCATCGAATACTCTCCAGTTTGTGATGTTGTAAGGAATCGATGGCCTGAATAACAATTCAACTGAGAATGTGTTAGGAGAAAGGCCTTCAGTAGGCAACAATTTAGAGGCAACATTAACTAATAAATCAACTTCTGAATTACTCGATCTAGGAATGGAATTTATATTGAAAGCGAGAAATTTATTAAACCCCATACCTCAGTTTGGTAGTTTTTAAAATGCAGTGATAAACAATGTATTGCATTTTCTCACCTGCTTGACCATGATCTCAGAGTCACCGAATACTACCAAGTTTTGCACGTCCATATCCAGTGCCTTCCTTAGTCCCTGCAGAAGTGCTTCATATTCTGTTGTATTGTTAGTACATTCAAATTCCAAACGACATGCAATAAATGTTTTATTACCTGCAGTATCAATAAGTACACAACCAACACCTGCCCCTTCCCGGGATTTGGATCCATCAAATTATAAGGACCAGATTTTTTCGTCATTAGCAATGTTTGGTGTACTTGGAAAAGTTGTTGCCTGAGTATAGGCTGTAACTTCAGATTGTTGTTCTGGGTTGGTGATAGAGGAAATTTCAGTCATGAAATTACCAAAAAAGGTATTCACTCCCTGTGTCTCAATCGAATTTGCAGTAGTAATAAAAGGCTCATTTGGGTCATTTAAATCTATCACATTGTACTTGAGGTAACGTTCTTTGTTTATTCTGATCTTGTTGGGTTGTCCATTTTCTGGCAGCCACAAATGAGACCAGACTGTAGAAAAATATCCATGTAAATGTTCTAACCAATCTCTACTAAAAAATAAACCATATACTTCAGGAATGTCAACAACAATAATATCAATTACTTGGTGAACCTTGGGATTGGATGATAACCTTACCAACACATTTTTAAGTTCACCAATAACTTTGACATTAGTTTGATCTAATTGAATGATATTTAAATCAGAAGGTTTTACCTCATCGTTAATTTTCTGACACACCGACAGAATCATTACATTTGATGAGGTGCCAGAATCAGCCATACAGTTATGTACATTCCTATTGAAAATTTAGAAAGTTAATAAAAAAGGAGGCACATTTTTTCATGCGGAAATAACAGAATTCTGCGGATTTTTTATGGATGTACCTGAAACAGTTTTATCTAAGTTTCCTACATTTTTTTCTGATGTGTCCTTTTTATCCTGATTTTCAGATGACTTTTTACCTAGGAAATCTTTAGCTTTGTTTTGGTAACGTTTTGCTGATTTCTTGCCGATAAGATCATTCTTTTTATTATTTTCAGCAATACTTTGGAGCATTTTCTGTAGGATAAGTGGAAGTTTCAGTAATTCCAAAAATGATATATTAGCCCTTAGTTTTTTCAGATCTTCAACTAAATCATATTCTAAAACTGGGGCCGCAGAGTTTTGTCTTGTTTAAGTTTTCTTTGGCTATTTTGAAATCACATTTTTACGTGTTTCGGGTGAAGATTTGTTTTTTGTTTTACTTCTAGTGTTATAGGAATGGACAGTTTCAAAGTTTGCATGAAAGATGTTGTCCAAAAAGTGCCCAAAAAATGGGAGGAGATGAGTCTTCCTCACCCATATCGTCATGATTTTCAGGAGGTGCAGAAACAGATTTATCATGTGCTTCCAGTATTGTTTGCAAATCATATTGTAGACCTTCGAAGTTTAGACCTTCCGTGGTCGGGTTTGGTCGGTTTGGAGGAAAAGGTTTTCTAAAAGGTGGTATAAAACCTCCTTTACTTATAGATGCCTCCTCAGTGGATCTCTTCAAGTCTACGACCTGATTGGATAATTTCTGGAAAGCCTTCTGCGGACTCTCCAAGTCTAATGTGTCTTGTTGATTTTTAGTTTGAGGAGGCCTAGTGAGAATTTCTATTTTCTTTTTAGAGGATGAAGTTGTTTCAGCCTCACTACTTCGGTTATATTTTAAGCTCATAATGTCTTTCTCTATTAGGACTGCCTCCTTAAAGGCTTCTAATAATGTGTTCTTTTTGGACCTTTTAACCCATATGGCTATGTTGTTATGCAGGGACTTAGTATAGTATGCGACACTCAAATTTTTTGTTGGCATCGAATCTACAGGGATTTTGTTTTTTAGCGTTAGGAATGTCTGGTTAAAGTCCTAAACTTTTTCCTTAGGGTTCATTTTCAAACTAGAGAGTTCCATTACCAAAACTTCTGGAGATTTATCATCGCCGAACTTTTCTAGAAAACAGGTTTCAAACTTGTCCCAAGAGACGATGGTTTGAGGTTGTTGCGCAAAATACCAGGTTGAAGCATTCCCCTCAAAAGTGTAAGGGAATAACATGCACATGACATCTTCGTGTTCGACACTTTGTATTCTAACGGCTAACATAAATTTCTTGTTGTGATCCTCAGCTAATTGCTTCGAATCTGGATCAAATTTGGGTAGCCATTTCTCCAGATGTTTAGGTAACGGGTGTTGGGGTCCAGGTATTGTCACAACATCTTGATTGAGCCAAGGTCTGGCAGGATTATTTTGATTTTCCATGGGATTTGGTGGAGTTGAAGGTTGATATGGTTCAGATGAAGAACTTCCTTCGTCCAAGGATTCTCGTCCTAAAGAGGGTGAAGAGGAATCAAGTGGGGATGGTGGGATACCAGATCCTCCAACTCTAAGGATAAGTGCTTCAGTGGGATTGGTAATATTACCACCTAAAGGGTTTTCGGGCATACCAGTGTCTTGAGGTTGTTCTTGAAGATTTTTGAAATCAAGGGGTTGATTAAGTTGTCTACCGGGTTGTCTAATATGGGATAAAGCACTCTAAGTTCTTATGATCAACTGGCGGACAATTTCATTAACGTCAATCCCTTGAGGAACTGGTTTCACTGGTTCCACGGGAATGTCAGGGGTAATGTTTGAGGTAGTAGCTGGATCAAGTGTAACGTTATTTTCTGAGCGACTATGCGTTACGACATGAGAACAATTGTTTGGGGGAGTCTTATGACCTCCACGTTCCATCAATGAATTTTAGGCCCTCCTTCTAGCTCCATTTGTTGACGGGTGTTTATGACACACTATCAACGGGAAGGATAGATCCGGTCCGCGGTTGTCTACTTAACCCAAGCCGTTTGGTATGATCTAACCTGATGGGTTTTATGGCTCTGCTAGCCAAAAAGGGTCCTAAAAATAACCAAAGGAAAAAAACTAACTAAAGATATGATTCTAACAATTGACACACTAATTACAAATTTTCATCTAAGAGTGTTAATGTACAATGATTATATACATTTTACAAGGTTTAAATAAAGTCTTTCGAAAGTAATTGTTTGAGATAAAGTTTCTAAACAAGATCAAGTATGAACATAACTCTTTCTAATGCTTAAAAATGTTAAAATAATAAACACAGAATGAATATGATTGTAATGGTAACACGAAAATAAACAAATTTGATTAACGTCTAAATAATGCAATTACGTTCATTGATATACAAACAACTTTAAATAAAATAAAACAATACATCTACTAACCTCTAGCTGATCAACGATAATAAACTAAGTTTATCTCTCTGGGTTGTGTGGGCTCCTTTTTGTCCTGCATTAAGTGGAAACTTATGACATAAACAATCATAGTACTTCCTGAATAAATTCAAGGAAGTGTTTCATATTTTTGGAGTAAATTTATAACAACAGAAAGATGAATAATTATATATCCTGTGACCTCAAGATAACCAATAGCTGAGAACGAAATAAATCCCAATTTTGGGCAGTGATGTTATCAACCATTTAATATCAAAAGTAAACTCAAAAATACCTAAATAGTTGATCAATCACAGGTACAAACTAGGCCAAAAGATAATGGACATCATTTAGATAACCAACGATATAAAATATCAACTGAAGAAAAGACTAAATCTAAATCAACAAAAGTAACATTTCATAATATAGAAATTATAGGAGAATACAATGAAACAAGCATTTTACAGTTTACACAGGTCTAAAGCCAACAGCAAACTGCTTTCTCATATCACTTCGAAAATTATATGTCCATTCTATGGTCTAGAAAAGTGTGCCCTCAACAACAGGCAACAATAGCTATTTAAACATGTCTTGGATTTGTTACCTCTGATCATACAAGATAGAGGAAGATCTCTGAAAATAAGTCTGTTTTACAAAAATAGAGTAACAAAAAGATACTCCTGTAGGAGTATTGAAATAAAAAATAATTACATTAATGACATTGTTTTTTCAAAAATGAGAAATTACTATGCTATTGAATGCTTAACCCATGATTCATTTTCCTTAAACATAACATCATAATCTTTTGTTTACCTGAAATGATAAAACAAAATCAAAGTTTAGATAATAATATAAACAAATAATTTTAAATAGACTGGCTATAGAATCTTTCGATTCTGTAGCTAGTCTCAAAATAAAAATAAAATCAAGAGTGAATTTATCTATTGTTTCTCCAACATAATCAAATTGAAAAAAATCAAAACAATTATTTACCATTTCAGAGATTTGACAAAGAGGCATCTGATAAGTCTGAATTTATAATGGTGTGGAAGTTTGTTGAGTTTTTAATGATCACATTACTAGACCGCTTGATTCTCTTGTTAGCCCTGTGTGCGTTCGATTGAACGCAGGCTTTCAACTCGTCATTCTCCCTCACGTGTACTGAATTTTGTGCTACCATTTGGTTCGGTTGTGCTTAAAGATAGGGGATATCCTGGTAATATCTCTCAATCCAATCAAAACAACTTTCGCGGTGAACCGGTTTTATGGTAGGCAAAGGTCGAGCATGTTCTACAGAGGGCAATTTAATCTGTCCTGTGATTTGTTTCAGATCGTGTTGTATACCAGAGAAACCCTCTTGTATCTTTAAGAAGGGTGGGAGTTTAGAAATGAAATCAAACTATGTTGGATCAGTATCGATATCATTCCCCAGAATCAGTTCATCGATATCCTCTTGAGTGATAAAATCATCGATGTCATCCTTAGACAAATGATCATCGATATCGATCATAGGGGTCGATTTCTCATTATCATGTTGTTGATTTCTCATTGTCCTAGATACGAGGTGGCCAGGTCTCTTATTTTTGAAATTATTATCTGGACTGCTTTGTTTCTTATGCCTAACCTTTTTCTTGACAACTGGTTCATTGAACTCAAATCAAATTGGCTCAGGATTTGGAACGATAGGAATCCTATCCTTTAAATCACCCAAAACTTCTTCCAAAGATTTTATGGGCGCAAAATTGCATCTCGGATTCTTGCCTATGGGTGGATTTTGGGTAACAATAAGGGTTTGATCTATGGACATAGGACCTTCTTGTAGATTAACATATAGGTTTTCGATAGTGGGGTTAGATCGATAGGGACAGGGGTTTTTATCGAGATGCAGAGGTGATTTTATTACATTTTTAGGTAGGGTAAAATTATTTCTAAACAAGAAATTTTCCCAACTGTCCCCATTTTTAGACATATGCAAAACCACGAGGATTCAGATGATGCCATGGTGGAACAGGTTTGACTGTGGGTTTAGTTTCTATCTCTGATAGAACTTAGCCATTTTTCTGCAGACTCTTCAATAGATAAAACGACATATTCAAATTGAAACCTAGAAAAACCATAAGCAAGCGGACATTATACAAGAAGATCAGGTTGTATCTACCTTCATGTGTAATGAATTTCTTAAGCATTAAGAGCAAGCCATGCCATCGCGGTTTGAAAAGAGAATTTGGTGTACCTTTTGGAAAGAAACGTGATTTCTTGGAGGCCATGATTAAACGCCAGGGCACGCCTTCGATTTTGATGTTCTTAAACCATCGATCTCCCTCTTGGTATAATCCTGTAGCCTATGTTATGGAACCCTCGGTCGCCTCTAGCTATAAATCCCCAATTTTAACCTTGGTGCCATTGAAAGTCTGAGCGAAAGCTTGGGCCACTGCGAGGTTGTAACCCTCAAACTGTCTGATGAAACCATTCCATCCATACGCCAAAAGGTCATCCATGACATCGTCATGTGAGAGGAGAGACTGTGAACCATTGGGCTCAATCCTCACAACAGGCACCATTGATATGGTCACATAGAAACAAGAGGGGTAGCGAGAAGTGGGTTGTGTTCTCCAACACACGAAAAAAAGGATGAGGTCTGTAAAATCAGGAGAAACCTGATACCTAAGGATTCAGGGAGCCAACATAACAACCATTTGGAGCATTGAGTGGGTAGTAACCAGAGGATGCGCAGAACAAGAAACCACTATGTGAAATGAATGTCAAACCCAAAGCACCAAAACATACCACTTGAAACAATGACTGCGAGCCTGAGCTATGCATGACGAAGGGGTGATGGTTGAAGGTAAGTGTGTCAGTCCTGTGCCAGGATGACGAGACCATGATACGACTGTTAGGGGTAACATTCAAATTTCAAATTAAGCCAAAGTTTTTTTGCTGCGCAATCACAGATATGTCAAATGTGGAAACCAAAATAAAATCAAGGATAAAATGACTAATTCATAACCTCAAGGTGAATAATTCATGTGCTATGGTAATGGATCAACCAATAAAAATGGTAGGTTTGACTATGTTTAAGGCTTATGAAAATATTAGATGCCCTCTAGGTGTTATCCCATTTGCAAAAGAAAAAACCACAAAGGTACGATGACCACTTAAACCAAATTTTGTTCTAATTTCATGCTTTCAGTCATGAAATTGAACAAAACAAACGATAGATTAAAATAATGAACTCTTACACACAGCTAGTCCAATGAATCTTTTAAAAGCCAAAAAAAAAAAAAAATTGTAAGGAGAAGGAGGCAGCTATAGAAAATTTTGTCCCTTGACGATGACATTTTACCAGGATAATATTCACATGAATATTTGGCTGCCAACAATCCCTTACCACATTTTCCCCTTCGAATGACCTTACCTTGGCTTACTAAAAAAGACTCATAAACATTGGGCTATCGACCCTTATTTGAAAAACTCATCAAGCTTGATTTGATGATTCATTGTGACCTATCCTTCAAAGGTTAGACCCATTGGGTCACTTCATAAGAATATCCTTTGAAGGCCCCAATAGACCATTGAGCCTCTTTGAAGGAACATCTTTCAAAAGGCCTTGATGGACCATCGGGCCTATTCGAAATAGGTTCTATATTTCAAAGAGGTCGGATAGTCTATTAAGGCCTTTTGAAAGATGTTCTTTTGAAGAGTCTTGATGGTTCATCAGGGCCTTTCGAAGGACATTTAAAGGGACATCCTCAATGATGGCATTATGCTCATGGCCACACCATTATAAATACTTAATTTTAACTATCCATACATTTGACAATCAAACCCAATACTCTAAGGCCATTCAAATACTGCATATACATGTATCTAACTATTTTAGAAAAGATAGCATGAAACATCATGCATTCATTAAATCCATTTTTCGAATTCACACATAAGCAAAAAACAAGTTAAATTTTAGAATCATAACATGAATTTAATATAGATATGGAACATTTTATCTTTGAAAAAGCTAGTCCAACAAAATTGGCTATTGGTGAGCAATTTTTGACCCAACCATAGGCAATCCTCTATGGATACCACCCCCTAGCCAATTTATGAGACCATCAGGGTAAAGGAAACATGCTAAGACCACTCAAGTTACTCACCCAACTTAATTACTCTCATGATTAGCAAAACTATTCAACACAAAGCTCTCTAGGTAGCCTTTTAGCTAGCCTAGCCATGACACTTATTTCCACTTCCTCACACAACTCTAGGAATATACCATTTTTCTACTAATTGATCCCTCAAGCGTACTAGAAGGGATTTCCTTTCTTTTCTCAACAATCCCTTATGAAACCCTTCTCCCTCTATAGTGTTATTAGTGTGTGTAGAAGGAACCCAATCTATTGTTTTCCTCTAGGATCAACCTAGCACAGTTATCTTTTGGCTCTCGAGCACTCAATAAGTAGAAATTTACAGGAAATGGGGATGGTTTCCTATCAACCTAACCTATATTCTCCTTTGCATCCTTCCATCTCTCTCTGTCTCAACTCCTTCTCTTACTTAGCTTCCCTTGGTCACTTATAGGTTCAAATTAAAATTTCTAACACATTTCTAGGATGAGAATGGTCAAGAGTGTAGCATGGGAATGCATGAACATATGGAATAATCAATAACAGCATAGAATGCATGAGAGTTATTGTTGAATGAATGAACAAGTCCCCTGCAATTTGCATGAAGAGAGTGCATGGTAAAAGAGGTTGTTTGAATTCCTACAGAGATTCCCTTGCACTGGCAACATAACGCAATATCACAAGCTTACTTCAACCAAAATTTCATATGGTTCAGGCATCTATACCGAACAATATAGATCAAAAATTTTGAACTACAGGTACATGGGTCCGCCATTTTTCATTAATAAAGGAGGATATCATAAGATTCCGGTAAACTGGGTATCGGGACAGCCTGGGGGATAGAAGCACCCACGCAACAATCGTGTGCATATTACGAAAAACTTAACTACCTCCAAGTCAAGAGCTGAGAAAAAAAACATAAAAACTTAATTCCCTCCGAGACTTGCATGTGATCGTCGCATGTGTCCTCGACCGGCCATTTATGTAAAAGTACTGTATTGTCTAAACAGAATTGACAAATTCGCATAAATTAGAAGAAAAAACCATTTTCTAAATAGCTGGACACTGTGATTCTATGTCTGTCTCCAAGGTATTGTAACTAACATTCTATACGATTTCTCAAAACCAAACTTTAACAATTCTGGGGAGGGTTCGCAGAATAGTCTGATCAGAAAACCCAAGTTCAAAGCTCCAGCGTCTCAAATTTGTGATAAAAACGAAAACAAACAAAGTAGAGAAAATATATTTGAATAATGAGATGTAGGGTTCTAGATCTTAGGGTAATTGCTAATTGCTTTATGTTCAGTGCACCATTCCACAGTCCTTCAATGGTAACTTGTTTATAAACAAATGAGATGTTTTAGTTTATTTATAGGCATGGAAGGTTTACTTGAATGTCTTGGCCGACCTAATGAATGAGGGTTGGTTTGTTTTTACAGAGAGATGAGTTAAACCTAATGAGGATTTGTTTGTTTTTACTGATAGATGAGTTAATGGGTTTCTATCATTGTTTTTGAAATAATTGGTTAGGACTATTTGGATTTTTGGGGAAAATTAATGTTTATATTGTTACTATTACAATTATATAGTCAATACTAGTAAATAAACATAAACTTTAATGTTTATTTGTGAATTACATTCTTATTTTTATTTGCTATGTGTTGTGGTTGTATTTATTTATTGAACATAAGCATAGGATTGCATTTAAAAAGACATAAGTTATAGGAGTTGTTTAAATTTATAGCAAATTTCTCTCGAGCAATTAAAGTTCCCATCAATCCATAACTTTGATTGAATTTTTTATGATTTGAGTCAAATCAGAGTTGGACATAACATTTAAAGGCATTGTTCCACCATGCATGGATTTTGGATAATAATAAAACTATGTTCATGCCTGAAATTCCTACTGCAGTGTTATCAGATGTATTGTTGGAAAAAGGATCATTTTCTACAAGATTAACTTACTCCTAAGTTACACCCTTGCAAACATTGTTTTCCCCATGAGGAAACCTTCTACAATCAAGATATTAATAGAATTTAGTCTTGTTTGTGGAGGAAAGGTTGCGAACAACCATTCAAAGGAAAACAATGTGTGCCCTCACTATTACAAAGTTTCATGATAGATACATGCTTGTGTGGATACTTTTGGGGGGAGGTATGACATCGTGTTGTCCAAGTTAGCACCCCTCTTCCTTCATTGTAAATTCACTCATTAGCAAAAATAATCACTAAGATGATTTCATCAAGGTACAATGTCTCAATTCTCAACACCTCCTACACCCAATGACATGCAAATAATGGTGACATGCAAATAATGGTCACACATAGATGACATTAATGTTAACAATCATGATTGTTTAGGCCACTCAAACATCAAAAAATATATTTATGTTGCACCCTTCTTCATTGTAAATGATATTGAGTCTCCTCTCTTACATAATTGTTAGGACCCTCTCATTCATTGCTCAAGTAGGCCCACTATAAGGCCAACTCACTATTACATATCCCTTTAATCCTAATATGCCCCCATGGAAGTCATAACATATTAAAACTCTATCAAATTTATATCTCTCTTCTTATTTAGCAATCTCCTTCCACTTTCTAGTCTCTTGGGAAAAGGATACCAAACAAATCAATCAACAATATGTCAATACTTTGTAAAGATTTTATTTTGGTATTTTCATTGGTGGGAAACTAGATTGCATCGAAGGACAGCAATGGAAAAAATGTCAAAGTGGGGGTAGACCCTTGGGTAGGCTATGGAAACTCCTTTGGACTTTCATATGATTTAATATCTCTTTTTCAAAGTGAAATAATTTATGTTGAGTTTCATGTTGTTGATCCACTGATCCAAAAAGGATCCAGAGAAGACTAAGAACAGCTCAGAACTCGTAGAAGCAACTTAAGAAGCTCATAATGGCCTCAGCAAATAGAGAAAGGGAAAAAATTCAAAGTCCTCAAAACTCAGTGAAAGTGGCATCATCGCGAAGAGTGCATCGTTGTGATTTCCAACGGCGTAAACGGCTCTTCAAACGGAGTTACGTATTGAAAGATATTTGCGATCAAAGTTTGGTCAAACTAGCCCAGTCAGCAGGGGATGAGTTAACATCCATACTGTTGACGTCAACATCAGTATGGATGATGTCAGCATCCATACAGCGTACGTGGCACACGCAAAAGGTGACACGTGTCATGTTGATGTCATCATGGTGACATGGCAGCACCAAAGGCTGCCATGTGTCACTCATTTTTGGCATTTTCGGGTCATTTCGTGGACCAATAAAAATGTGCCACATGGCAGACCGTACGTTGACGTGGCAGGTGACTGTACATTTGGTTGACGTGGCCCAATGGTTGGCTGCCATGTGGCCCAGTCATGGGCTACCACGTGGCAGTGGGCAAATGCCCAATGAGGGCCCGAGAACGAAATTCCAAAAATAAAATTAAAAAGATTGGCGAGTCCTCCATATCCGACGGAACCCCTCCATATCTGGTGGCCCAACGGATCTATCCAAACTAACTCCAAGTTGGCAGAACCACCAAATATATATTTTCATATAATTTATAACCAACGGCCCAAAAGGGGAGGCCCGTGGGCTCGACCCCGGGACCTCCCCCTTTATCTATGCCTTAAAAAATGCTCTGCCAACCACTAGGCCAACATCCTCCATTGTTTACAACACCCGAAATATTACTTAAATTTTGAAATCCACCCAGTACAGAGGGAGGCATGTGACGGTGCGGTCGGGCACATTTTATGAGACATTGCTTGGCATTAATTGCAGGTTGTAGGGCATGAAAATTGAGACATAGTTTCTCTTGGGCCTGGGAGTGCCAGAGTTGGATTGAGATGTGGAGATAGTCATTTTTGGGTCATTCAATGCCACGAATTCAATGGTGTTGTCTGTTTTCTGATCTGAGTAAAGCTTCTACAGCTTGATTCCAGAATGAGATATACTTATGTATTTTGACAAATTCTTTTGTTGAGTTAATAAAAAGGCCTACCCATTTGAGAGCAGGACCAAGAGACGCAGTCCACCAGGGACGAACTCTGTTATCAATTTTTTGTGTTTAGATTTGATGCTTATGTCTCTTCATTATTGAGCTTTTCCTTCTTTAATGGTGCACTTTAATTTATGCTCATTTAATACAATTCTTTATAAGTCACTTCGATGAAAAGATCCTAGATCATGTTGGTATCAGAGCAGTCATCTTTGACGTGAATTGTTGAGTGTGAATGATTACTAGGGCCAAGCATAAGCAGGGTGAAGGAACTCTTAATACTTTTAATCCCGAAGTTGGTCATGCATCCCAAAGGAAGAAAATGGCAGAAGAGGACAAGCCTGATGAACAGGAGAAAAACTTCCATATGGTCTTTTATCGCATGTTAGAAATGGTCGAACGAATGTATGGAGACTAAGAGAAGAGGATGAAAAAGAAAGGGAAGAAAAAGGAAGCACAAGTTGATGATGATGCTTCGATGAATAAAGGGGTTGGAGGAGACCCTCCTAAACCTCCATCTTCACCGTCAAGTTCTAGTTCTTCTTCCTCTGAGCATTCTCATCATTCTCATCATTCTAGCCATACAGCCTCTTTCAAGAAACCATTATTAAAGCTTGATGTAAAATTTTCCTTACCTATGTTTAATGGAGATGTTAATCATGAAAAGCTAGATAATTGGATCCAACAAGTTGAAGTATATTAGCGTGTTTAACAGATTGATGAAGAGGAAGTTAAAGTGCAACTGGCTTCTCTTTGGTTGGAAGGCACCACTCTCGTATGGTGGGAGAGCAATCTTCAGGACAGAAGTAAGTGTGGTAATCTTCTTTCCTCATGGTCGGAATTTAAATCAGCGATAAGGAAGCAATTTTATCCATTGGGTTATTTACATAAAGCAATGATGGAATGACAAACTTTAAGACAAAGTAAAGGTCAAATTGTACAAAGTTTCATAGAAGAATTTAGGAAGAAAGCTCTTGCTTTAAACATTCCTTTGGATTCTTATGAAACTTTAATGAAGTATATTGACGCACTTCACAGTCATATTCATCATACTTTGCTATTGTTTAACTTCACCAGTCTTGACGAAGTTTGTGTGCAAGCCACTCGCCTTGAGAACAAGGGAAAGCATGTTCAAGAAGATCCCGTAAAGAAACCTTCCAATCTCCCACATAAGCCGTTTAATAAGTTTAAAAGGAAGGACAAGAAGACTGCCACAGTAAAGAGAGAAGAAGGAAAGCCATATTGCACTCATTGCAAGAAAAATGGTCACGATGATGAACATTGTTGGAAACTACATCCAGAGAAGAGACCAAAACAATTCGGTGGAAAGGGGAAGACAAAAATTGTTGCTACAATGCAACAAGATCTTGGTTCCAATTGAGGAGACGAAGGAAAGATCACAGCGGTTGAAGTACAAGGTAAACATTCTCTTAATGCTAGTTCAAATTCCAATAATGAATCTCATAATGATGAATGAAAGAGGAATGAATTATTTCACATAAGAATTGTATCTAAACACACTAAGATAGATACATTGTTTGATCCGGGTTCCCAGCTAAACTTGATATCTAAAGAACTTGTCAAAAATATGGGTCTTGAAACGAAACCACATCCAAAGCCTTATCCTCTTGGTTGGGTATGTGATAAAGAAAAACTTAATATCACCAAACAATGTAGGGTCATATTTGCTATTGCTTCAAAGTTGATTGATGATGGATTTGGATGTTGTATCACTTGATATATGTGGCATAGTGTTGGGGAGTCCTTATCTTTATGATAGAAAAGAAGTATTCTTTCGTCATGAGAACAAGCACCACCTTACTAAGGGGGGAGTGGAATATATTGTTAGAGCTCACAGCATGAGGGTAAACACAACACTTGTTAGTGCAGGTCAAATGAAGAGACTCATAAACACTAATAAGAGATATGTACTCATGGTCGTAAGGGAGAAAAATGTCGAAACATCCAACTCTTTCCAAGGATGTGATCCTTCTCAAAAGAAAGAATTAATTGATATTGTTTCTAAGTATGATGATATTTTCCAGGAACCAGATGGATTACCTCCTAAGAGGGAAATCCAACATGAGATACACCTTCAGCAGGATTCTCCTCTTCCTAATGTGGGCATGTACAGGATGTCAGTTGTAGAGATGACAGCGATCAAGAAGCAGGTACAAGGCTTATTAGATCAAGGGGTCATCAGGCCCAGCTCATCTCCTTGTGGTTCTCTGATCGTGATGGTGACAAAGAAATATGGAACATGGTGAATGCGTGTCGATTACCGGGCCTTAAATAAAATCATGGTGAAAAATCGATACCCTCTTCCTCGTATAGATGATTTACTTGATCAGTTAAAGAATGTTGTTTATTTCACTAAGTTGGATTTGTGTAGTGGATACCATCAGATCAGGGTTGCAGAACAGGATGCATGGAAAACTGCCTTTAAGACCAAATAGGGATTTTTTTAGTGGTTAGTTATGTCGTTTGGGCTCTGTAATGCTCCGAAAACCTTCATACATGTGATGAATGATGTATTCAGGCCTTTTCTAGTTGATTTTGTGATTGTATATTTAGACGACATTCTTATTTTTAGCGGGACTTGGGATGAACATGTGAGGCATGTAAAGCAAGTATTGGATACTTTGCAAGGGAAAAGTTGTATGTAAAATTGTCCAAATGTGAATTTGGCAAGACTGCACTTGTGTACTTAGGTCATATTGTAGGAGGAGGACAATTAAAAATTGATCCTTCCAAGATTGATGTAATTGTAAATTGGCCTAAGCCCAAAAGTGTAACCGAGATACGGAGCTTCTTAGGTGCAGTCCAGTATTAGAGGAGGTTCATTTCAAACTTCTCCTTTATAGAATCTCCTTTGCATGCCTTAACCAGTGTGAAAAACACTTTTCAGTGGGGAGGAAAGCAACAAAAAGCTTTCGACACTTTGAAGGAAAAGATCAGTACCGCACCAGTATTAGTACTGTCGAATCTTCAACAACCCTTTGAGATCAATACAGATGCCAGTGGATACACAATGGGTGCAGTATTGATACAATATTGTAATCCTATCTGTTACCACTCTAAAACTTTTAACCAAGTTGTTGTTAATTATCCTACACATGATAAAGAGTTGTATGCATTAGTTCAAAGTGTAAAGAAATGGAAGCACTACTTGTTAGGGAAGGAAACAATCATACATACAACTCACCAAACCTTACAGTATCTCCAAGCACAAACCAAACTACAACAATATCGACATTACAGATGGATGGGTTTCCTACAACAATTTCATTTGGTAATCGAGTACAAAAAGGGTACAATTAACAAGGTAGTTGATATGCTTTCTAGAACTCCTATTGTTGCTTCTATTATTTTGAAGAATACTTCTTTATCTCATGATAGCTATGTGGAATAGTATGCCATTGATGAAGATTTTAAAGAAGTATATGAGAAGCTAACCCATGGTGCACAAGTAGAGAATTATTGTCTGTAGGGAAAAATAATCTACCATCTTGGAAAGCTATGTATTCCTACAAGTGAACGAGCCCATGTAATACGAGAAGCTCACACTTCTCTTCTTTCTGAGAATTTTGGGGTAGGAAAAACTATGGCTCTTTTGCAGAGGTTTTGTTACTGGCCTTAAATGAAAGCAATTGTAACTAAATATGTAAAGGGGTGTGTGATGTGTTCTACTTGTAAGCCCACTAATAGAAAACTGGGGCTATACTCATCACTACTTGTTCGATCCCATCCATAGGAAAGTATCTCCACGGATTTTGTAGGGCATTTACCAATGTCAAAAGGGGGTCATGACTATTTATATGTTATAGTGGATAGGTTCAGCAAAATGTGTATCTTAATGCCATGTAAAAAGAAGATCACTACTGAGCAGACTGCTAATCTCTTCTCTCGGTATGTTTGGGTTCACTTTGGGTTACCCACATCCATTATCTCAAATTGAGATACTCGATTCCTTGGGGATTTTTGGACAAGCTTGTGGAGAATGATGGACACCAAGTTGAAGAGGAGCACTGCTTTACATCCATGGACCGACACACAGACAGAGGTTGTAAACCAAACAGTGGTACTTTTTCTTCGAGGCTACTGCAGCAAGCATCCCAAGTTATGGGATGAACAGATACCCTATGTACAACATGCTTACAACTGAGCCTTACATTCCTCCACTCAGTGTTCGCCTTTTGAGACATGTTTTGGGTACCTACCTAAGGTTCCTTTGGACTTGATGTATGGGAGAGATGTCGATTCAAATGAAGAAACAAATGAAGACAGATCCCGCAAGTTCATCCAGAGGATCCAGTAGGTACACCAAGTAGTCAGGGAACAGTTGGAGAAAATTCAAGTACAGTATAAAGCTCGGCATGACAAACACAGGGTTGATCATCAATTCTAGGTTGGAGACCGGGTATGGATTCACATTAGCAAGGGGATATTGAAGGGTGAAGGCAAGAAACTCAAGCCCATTCATTATGGACCCTTCACTATTTTGTAGAAAAGTGGTACCAATGATTTTCGTCTGGATCTTCCACCTTATATGCAGATTTACTCAGTTGTAAATGTAGAGAACTTGAAACTTTTTTAGCCTCCCATGATCATGGATCAGGATGAGGAAGTTTCACTACCTTAAGTTGATGAGTTAGCTCCTGAGTACTTGGATGAGTTAAAGGAATATATCATTCTAGACAGAAGGATGAGGAATTCAAGCAGGGGTGATGTTGATTATCTTCGAGTGGGATTAAAGGGCACACATCCAAGCAAGGCAAAGTGGATTGAGAAGGACAAGGTGATGGAAATCTTCCCTCACTTATATGTTGATTGATGAAAGCTTTTGGTGGTCCAAAAATCTCTTAGTGGGAAGGCGCGATCCAAAAAGGATCCAGAGAAGAATAAGGATAGCTCAGAACTCGCAGAAGCAACTCAGGAAGCTCAGAATGGCCTCAGCAGACAGAGAAAGGGAAAAAAATCAAAGTCCACAAAACTCAGTGAAAGTGGCATCATCGCAAAGATCACGTCGCAATATTTCCAATGGTGTAAATGGCTCGTCAAACGGAGTTACGAATCGAAAGATATTTGCGGTCAAAGTTTGGTCAAACTAGCCAAGTCAGCAGGGGATGAGTCAACATCCATACTGCTGACGTCATCATCAGTATGGATGACATCAGCATCAACCAAGAGGTGCCACATGTCATGCTGATGTCAGCATGATGTCAGCATGTTGATGTGGCAGCACCAGAGGTTGCCATGTGTCACTCATTTTTGGCATTTTCAGGTCATTTTGTGAACTAGTAAAAATGTGCCACATGGCATACCATAAGTTGACATGGCAGGTTGATGCAACAGTTGAGGTGGAAAATCGTACACTGACATGGCAAGTAACTATACAGTTGGTTGACGTGGCCCAATGGTTGGTTTCCACGTGGCCCAATCATGGGTTGCCACGTGGCTGTAGGAAAATGCCCAATGAGGGCCCGAGAACGAAATTCAAAAAATAAAAATAAAAATATTGGCGGGTCCACCAAATCCAACAGAACCCCACCAAATCTAGCGGCCCAACGGATCTATCCAAACTAACTCCAAGTTGGTGGAACCACCAAATATATATTTCCATATAAGTTATAACCAACAGCCCAAAAGGGGAGGCCCGCGGGCTCGACCCCGAGACCTCCCCCTTTATCTATGCTTTAACAAATGCTCCGCCAACCACTAGGCCAACGGCCTCCATTGTTTACAACGCTCGAAATATTACTTAAATTTTGAAATATGCCCAGTGCAGAGGGAGGCGCGTGACGATACGGTCGGGCACGTTTTATGAGACATTGCTTGGAATTAATTGTAGGTTGCAGGGCATGAAAATCGAGACAGAGTTTCTCTTGGGCCTAGTAGTGCCAGAGTCGGATTGAGACGTGGAGACAGTCATTTTTGGGTAATTCGACGCCACGAATTCAATGGTGTTGTATGTTTTCTAATCTAAGCAAAGCTTCTGGAGCTTGATTCCAGAATGAGGTATACTTATGTATTTTGCTAAATTATTTTCCTGAGTTAATAAAAGGCCTACCCATTTGAGAGCAGGACCCGGAGACGTAGTCCACCAAGGACAAACTCCGTTATCAAGTTTTTGCGTTCATATTTGATGCTTATGTCGCTTCATTATTGAGTTTTTCTTTCTTTAATGGTGCACTTTAATTTATGCTCATTTAATACAATTCTTTATAAGTCACTTCGATGAAAAGATCCTAGATCATCCACTAACCACCAATATCTAGAATCAAGGGTGAAAGAATGTCAATATGTTGGGAATGGAAGGGAATAACAGTGAATATAAGGGCACCAATGAAGACACATACATTCATGTGACCGGGTTTGAAGAACAAGGTTTTGACTTGGAATGTACTTCAAAGGAGTAGTTGACAAGGGGTTGGAAGGTATGCCCTCTTCAAGTAAGAGCAAGAAACCATTCTAGATTTGTTGTTATTGTCCATATGCAAGAGTAGTTTAGTCAAGGGTGGAAAGGATAACAAGTTGAAAGGAGGTTTGGAAGGGGGACTTTGTAGAAGACTATCTAAATATTTGGTTTGAAAAAAGAGAGCTCAAACCTTTCAGCGCATTTCCTTTAGTGACTACTTTGGGTGTTTGGCTTTCAAAAAACTCTATCATATTCAATGACAATATCATCTCACTCCCCAATGCTCTATTTAAGTTCATTCAATATTTGATAGATTAAGAAGTATGTTAAGGTTAAAACTCCAAGACATTTAATTGAGGTGATTGTAGACAATATAGGTTCATGGGGGGTCATCGTTGGAAGTAGACAAGGAATGTCAATTATTTGTGGGATTGGGGGCATTATTTTTCTAGTCACATTTTATCAATTTCAAGTTGTTTTGGGCACTAGATGCAATAATTTTGCAGAACTAATGGCTCTGAAATCAATATTAAAAATTGTTTCTAGAATCAATGTGTTAAATTTGGAAGTTTTGGATGACTATGGTTGTAATTAACTAGATGAGAGGCCTTTTTAGGCTGGACATCTTGATTCTAAATTTGATATTTAAGAAGCTAAAAAGGATGGAAGTGGTCTTCATTACAATTTGCCACATGCATGTCTTTAGGGAATTAAATACAAAAGTTGGTTCTCTTTCCAAACAAGGTTTGCATGTGGACCAAGGCTCTGGATGTTGGTTGAAACAAAGAGATGGAACAACTATGAAAGTATATACCTCCTCAATTTATGAATCCTAAACAGTTTTTTGCTCTAAATATAAATTGATACAATCTTTGATGTTGGTGTATTTCTGTATGGGATGTCTTTACAGGTTTTTTGATGTAATGATGGTCTGTTACTTCTTGTGTGAGTCCAAGTATAAAACTACATGTCAGTAAATCTTGGAAAATGATGTAGTTTTGGAAATGGGCTTCTTGAATAGGTATGGTAAAGGGGTAAAAGAGTATTAACGCATCTCTTATAAGGCGACAACATCTTGTTGGATTTCAAGATGGAAAGCAATAGAGGATATGGATTTGAAGGATTGTTTTGTACTTATTTGGTCCCTCTACATGTACACTTTAGTCTCAAGTGCAATCACACTATCAGGTGAAAATGACATGTTAGTTTGGGAAAAAAAATGTTAGCGATGAAATACAAGGTAAACTTTGGATATAAATCCCTAGCTCCACATATTAGTGACAATGAAAATCCTTCGGGGTGGAGGGGGCTATGGAGGTTATGGCACCCTTGAATGCAAAATTATTTTCCTAGCTAGCTCTCCATGGTCATGTTCTCACATGGGTCAATCTCCTCAAGCACAAAAAGGAGGGTATGAACATGCATTTACTATGCATGGAACAAGCAGAATCAACTTACCACGTTATGGTCATCTAGTGTTTTGTTAAGGAGGTCTATATTGTAGCAAGGTATTTGGGATGTTTCCCCTTCTAAGCAGGAGAATCTCTTGAGAGAGAATGGAACACTTGGTTTGTTGTACAAGGCACCTCTGAGGGACTCATCCTACTACCTTTACATGTTATGTATGGCATCTAGATCACCTAAAATGTAATTATTTTCAAGGATAAAAGTCCCTATCCACTAAATACAATATACAAGTTCAAATTATCTATGATGGAATAGGCTTCAAGTTCAAAAGTCACCTCCAATGGAGTGGTTCCTCCAACTATAATAGAACGGTACATGCCATATAGTTTTTATGATAGCTCATCTTCAGGAAACTTGGGTTAAAGAAGAGTTGGGAGCATCATCCATGTGGGGTTTGATCCATTGATCTCAAGAGAAGCACTGGTTTTCCATCAAACAACTATGCAAAATTCTAAGGTTTATCCATCATCCATGACAATGATGTTCCATCTCTAGTGATCTACATAGATTCAAAAGTAGTTTGTGATTGGATGAACAATAGACCTAAATGCTTGCACCTTGTGTTTTCTCACATAATCAACTTGTTAACTCCTCAAATAAACTAGTGGATTTATTTGCTTTTTTAGGTGATAGGTTGTAACCTCAAGTCATTTTTTGAATTTTCTGTAGTTGCTAAGCTTAGGTTTTGGTTTTGTCTTAGAAAATAATGTGATCTATGAAGTCTTCTTTTTCAAAATTTGCATAATTCACTTTCAACAGCTAACTTATGTTCAAAAGTTGAGTGTGCGCTATGGAAAGTGTCGACTTTCAGCAGCTAAGGAGCGCTTTTCATTAGTGGGTGCGCTGTTGAAAGTGGTTAATTTCAAAAGGTCTGACAATCAAAGTTCGCGTTTGGCGCGTTGTTGAAAGTACATACTTTCCGCAGCTAAGGAGTGTTTTCTACAAAGTGGTGCGCTGTTGAAAGTGCATACTTTCCGCAGCTAACAGGGGTTTTCCAAGGGGTCGCGCGCTGGTGAAAGTGGCAAGTGAATAGTTGATAGAGGCGCTTTCCACGGGCCGTTGTTGAAGAAGAGTGGGAATCACGTGCGTGATATCCACGACTAAAAGTAATGATGATATGATCATCCCACGTCAAGTAAATCCAAGGCATGCGTTGATGAGAGTGGGTAATGATAGAAACTCGATTATGAATGTCAGAATATGACTGTAATTCGAATCCGACCCAGAAACTCACACTCAACACTCATGGCATCCGGGGTGGCAAGTTCGAGTTCGGTGATGCAGGTATAGAGGAGGTACTGTCGGCCTGACAACATCAAATCAAACAGTGGTTTCCATATCACAAATCGTCGCTGGAAGTCTTTTGAAGTTTCATTTATTTCAAAACAGAGCCGAAGCCCGAACTACTTTCAACAGCGCAGAACCTCGGCTCGACTGGCAAGTGCAGGGGTTACAAATTGTCAGGTTTTTGAGTTGCAGAATGGTGAGAAAACGCAGTGGAGCTCTACTCAAGATAGAGCTAGATAACCTGTCCTTCTTACAATCACATCCCGAAGTCCAGAAGCATTTTTCGAATGCAGGGTGTATGGAATTTGTTGAAAAATTGCAAGTTCGTTGCCATCAGGCTACAGCAGAAGCCTTTGCCCAGACCTTCGATGGAAATAAAGCTCGCGTCGGGTCCATGGAAATTAGAGTGGATGAGGCTGTCATTGCCGCAGCTACAAGTTTACCAAGAACCGATCAGAGCTGGTTTAAAACCACCGCTCCCAAAAATTTGGATTTCAGAGTTTATTTGAAAGAGGGATACAGGCACAAAGCATGGAAAAAAGGTATGCTAGTTTCTTATCTAGACGAAGAATGGCAGGAATTGTTCAGAGGTATCCAATTGTACATTACTTCGGAGGGAAGATATGATAAACTGATGATGTACCACTTTAAACTCCTAGATCACTTCACAGGCAAGACCCCTATTAATTTGCCTTATTTCCTATATCAAAGTTTGACTAAGGTTTGCAGGAGGATTAGATCTCAACCATTGAGCATGAAAACTACTCTGTGTCACCTCGGCCTCATAAAATTGATTATCCTGGAGGAATTGAAACAACAAGGAAGAATTTGGGAGCACTTTTTATTCTGGGAAGGTTTTGAAATACAAAACCAGACTACAAATGAACAGATGAAGGGTTCAAAGAAACAATCATCTCCTCAAAGCAGCTCAAGAAAAAGAAGGACCTTGCCAGGACCTTCAGAGGACAGAATATCTGGAATGAAGCCTCACAGGTTGAAGAGAAAGTTGAACTTTGAGAAGACTACACAGCAGAATACAGGGCATCCCACAGAGCAGAGTACAGGGAAGAATATACTAAATTTTCCCTATTCAGATTTAGAATCAGAGCAGCAAGATCAATGCCCTGTCATCAAGAGTTCTGAGCAGTCAGCTGAATGTGCACAGAACTATGAAACCTTCAATCAGACAGAACAGGGAGAATCATCAAAAAACCCCAGATCAAAGAAGTCTCAGAAGATCAAATATCTCAAGGAGGTAATTGCCCAGCAAGAGGTCTTGGAGCGGGTGATTAAAGAAAGGTATAAGAAGTTATCTGATAACTTCGCCAAGACAAATGCTGCGTTTGAAAGATTGGCTAAGGAAAGTGTCAGAGAGAAGAAGAGGAAGACAAAACTCACCAAAGACTACAACAGCCTGTGGTGGCTTGCCAAGCGCCTCAAAAGGCAGATAAGGAGGTTGAAACAAAAATTGAAGCAAAGATCTCATCCAGATCTAAAGGTTCTCGCTCAAGTCGCCGTTAATATGCAAGGTGAGAAATCCAGAACTCAATAAATTTTGATCAAATCGAAATTTTGGAGGTAAAACTCTTTTTTGAGCGCAATCGGGACTTTCCATGGCGCAAAGCTATCATTTTATGACCTGTGCGTTGTTGAAAGTGACAGCTTTCAACAGCTAACTCGCGAAAAATCAAAACGGTTGCACTGTTGAAAGCTGGGAAAGTAAATTTTGAAACCAAAGACACGACAGGTCATTTCAAACAGGTTTTGAATTTGTTCCAGTGTATTAGTGGGCTATCAAATCGCATGCAAAGAGTTCAGCATCAAAGGTTCGAGTGAATTTTGGTAACAAATGCAAAACCATTTCCTCAAAAATCGACCAGAAACGTTGGGAGATCCAACTGTCAAAGACAGGTGTCTTGTTATTTTTCACCACATCACGAAGATCAGGAGCAGAAGGATGCAGCTGGCGATTTTGAAGATTGAAGACAGTTCGATTTTCTAGTTTAGTTGTTAAAGACTTTACTTTCAAGTTGTTTAGATAGAATTGAGTTGTTTTTATTAAATACAGATCCCTGTTTTTAGGATTTGTAAAAACTGTTTGTAAGACTATAAATATCTATTTTTGAGACGAACCAGAGGTTCGATTTTGGATGCTACCATGCTGCTACTGTAATCAAAAGACTTATTCTTATTATATGAAATATTTTAAGCTTCCCTCAGTTGTGTTGTCAGACTTCTCTTTTCTGTCTCTGATATCTTGTGAGTGAATGTTCTTTGTTGATGCTCATTCAATATGTATATGACTATCATCTCATCTATTGATTGATTAAGTTGATAATCATAAGATATTTCTTTAGTTATTAAACCCATTCTGCTTGTTTTATATGAGTATAATCTGGTTCAATAGCTAGTTTCTCTCCCATTTAATCAAACCTTGTCTGATTGCATGACTAGAAGGCCTTGTGAGATTTTATATTTCTAGACAGTCTTGGATACACAGTCCAGTTCTTAGATATTCATCTTGATCCACAAAAACACATCATTATTAAGAAAATATTTCCTAAAAAGAGTTAGTTACCAGGCATCTCCGACTTACAGCCTAGGAGAGTTTCCTGGAGTGATAACACAACTAATCAAAGGCTTCAATGTATAGATTCCAATGCATTCTCATCTCTCACATCTTCCAAGAGCACAACATTTTAACTGAAAGGAATCCTACGCTCTCACAAATGGTAATTTGATTTTACTTTCAGAGATAAACATGGCACTATCTCCAGGAAAGAGAACACTATTTTGTAATATCCAATTATAACCCATGTGTAGGAAGTTGTATAAGCACTAGTTTTGGAAACCTCTTGGTTATCTAGGGTAGTCAATGAGGTAATTCCTTGAAATGTAAAGGAGAAGAACCCATAGTGGTTGAGACAAAAATGTTCAGAGTGGTTTTGTGTTTATTTCTCTACATGGGTGCCTCTCCAAGCACTCAAATTGTCCTATAAGGAAAGTAGTAATTTCTTAATATGAGTGTTGCTTGATGTAATATAGCCCATGGGGATAGTTCTAGTTGTACCTTTTACAATTTATGGAATAAAGATACTCTTTGAAAGAAAAAAATGTGTGCATGTGATTTCCAATGAAAACCTCATGAGGAAACTCTCGGGCACCTCCCTTCATTTCACAAATGGTACCTAGTGCAAACCCATCGAGGTTGATCAAAATGACTAACCCAACAAGGACATTGAGTGAGGCGTGGAACAAAGGAAACAAACTAAGGGGATCAACTCTAATACCACTTGCATGAATCCCAAAGAAATCAACAACTCAAGCTATCTCGTTGGACTATATATAGATATATATAATCCAAGGAAAACCTCAGGGGATCCACCTCTCTTCTTTAGAATATCTGGATAGAGGGCATCTCAACTACCACCCATAGTAGTGGTTGGTAACCCCAACAAACTCAACGATATTTGAGCCTGTGACCTATGGCATCCTTTTCCTCAACATGCCTTGAATAGATACTTCAACTAATTGAGTTAATCTTTGGTGTTGAAGTGCATATATGTATGTATGTATGCATATGTGTGTATGTGTGTGTGTGTACACACTATCAATTAGGTGTAGTTTGAGTGGCTGAGAGGAAAGTTGCTATCCTCCCTCGCCCAGGTTCAAATCTCACTTTGTGACGTGCTTTCTCTTTTTGTGAATGAATCATTAACTATTGACCTAACCTTGAGCCCTAAAGAATATGGTTTACCTTCAATACCATCCAAAGAATGAGGTAAAGTACCTAATGGGTTTCCCTAGGAAATGCATTACACGCAAACGTGTGTGTGTGTGTGTGTGCATGTGTGTGCATGCATGTGTCTGTGTGTGTGCTTGTGCGCATGCATGTGTGTGTTTGTGTGTGCATGTGTGCGTGTGTGTGTGTGTTTGTGTGTGTGCGTACATGTGTGTGTGTGCATGCATGTGTGTGTGCATGCATGTCTGTGTGTGTGTGAGCGTGTGTGTGTGCGTGCGTACGTGTAGGTGTGTGTGTGTGTGTGTGTGTGTGTGTGTGTGTGTGTGTGTGTGTGTGTGTCATGTGCACTCGCACATGTGTGTGTGTGTGTGTGTGTGTGTGTCATGTGCACTCGCACATGTGTGTGTGTGTGTGTGTGTGTGTGTGTGTGTGTGTTGTGTGTACGTGCACATGTGTGTGTGTGTGTGTTGTGTGTGCGTGCACATGTGTGTGTGTGTGTGTGTTTCATGTGCACGTGCACATGTGTGTGTTTCATGTGCACGTGCACATGTGTGTGTGTCGTGTGCATGCGCACATGTGTGTGTGTGTGTGTGTGTCTATCGCATGCGTGTGCATCCAAAAGGGTTGGATCCATTGGTGAGGAGTGAGGAGTGAGAAGTTTTTCACCAATGGGAAAGGTTCAATTGTTGTGAGGGATTTTCTTGGAGCCATAAGTTCAAATCTAATCAAGTCCCTCAAGGTTATCGAAAGCAATTGTGGCTAGCAATTGAGCCACCCTCCATCTAGATATTCTAAGGAAAAAGGGGGGATCCCGTGAGTTTTTCCTAGGCAAATAAAATAACATTATGTGTGTACACACACACACACACACACACACATACATACATTTTTATTTTCGAGGGAAACACTCCTAGGGAAACCCACCGGGCACTTCCCCTCATTTCGAGGATGGTACCCAAGGTAAACTAGATTTTGTAGAAAGTCGAGGCTTTTACGATAGTGTGCTTATTTAAGAGATCAACATGTCACTTGTGGTAATTGAACCTAGGTGGAGGGGGAAACACCCCTCAGAAAAAACCACTATGTTTAAACCCAATTGACACTTATGGACATACATACATATATGTATGTATGTATGTATGCATCCGTACATACATACGTGTACACACACACACATATATGTATGTATGTATGTACACATGCATACATATATATACATACATACATACATATATGCATGTATACATATACATACCTATTGAGCATGTACATACATACATACATACATATGTATCTATGTATGTATGTATGTATATGCTCAATGGGTTAGCTTAACTAGTTGTCATCAATGTTGCTAGCCATTTGGCTAATTTTTTCCTAGTAAGTACCCAGTTTAAATTCACCTTGGGTGAGGCACACTAGTCTATCCCAACAAGTTTACTAGGGATGCCATCCATAAATGTGGGGAATCATCCCCTAGGTTTCCTTAGAATATCTAGACACACACACACACATACATGTGTATGTGTTTGTATGTTTGTGTGTATATATATAATTATATGTGTGTGTGTGTGTGTTTGTGTGCACGCGCATGCGTGCACACACACACACACAATGTGTGTGTGTATCCCAGTGGGTTAGCTCAAGTGGTTGAGCATTATGAATTACAATTACAAGTAGGAGTTCATGGGTTCAAGTACCTGAGTTGTCTCCCTCTATGGATATTATGCACCTCACTTGATGTCCACACAAAATTAGGTTTCCAAAACTACAATTGGTCGGTTTACCCTGGGTTCCATTCTCAAGGTGAGGGGAATTGCTCGGTGTTTCCTCAGAATTTTTATATATATGTGTGTGTGTGTGTGTGTGTGTGTGTGTGTGTGTATACCATCTCGTCTCATCCTCAAGCACTCAAGAGAGAGTGAGATTGTTGGTACCTTGTTAGCCCCAAGGGACAAACATGTTGCAATCAATATTTGAACCAAATGGGGAGGATAACAACTCCTTTTAACCACTCAAGCTAGATCCAATTGA
>JZKD02S1673579.1:400178-475666 GCA_000966675.3 Picea glauca | reverse complement strand
ATATATATATATATATATATATATATATATATATATATATATATATGTACACATATATATATGTACGGGTTTGATTTTGTAGACCCCCTTGGGGCTAGGCTCTATAATCAAGGCTAACGGTTTACCCCATTTACCATCCATGGATCATGGGGAAGTTCTTGAAGGTTTTTCTGCAAGGGTTTCCTTGGAAATGTGTGTATGTGTGTGTAGAGAGAGAGGGAGAGAGAGATTATTGGGTGGTTGATCCTTGGTTGTGTGTGTATGTATTCTCTTCGAGCATTTTGGGCTAGCTCAAGTGGTTGAGTAATTTTAGTTTCATGCAATAGGTATTGAGGTCAATGATCACTCAGGTTGGTTACCTATGTTGCATGCCTAACTTGATGTCCCTATCACATCAAGTGTCATAATCAAGATCAATGGGTTTACACTGCATACCATCCATGAAATGTAAGGAAGTGTCTAAGGTTTTCCTTGGAAAACACACACACACACATATATGGGGTACATGCATAATTGAAGCCTTTGTCTAAAATTCTCCATGTGGAGAGCTCTCTCTCTCTCTCTCTCTCTCTCTCTCTCTCTCTCTCTCTCTCTCAGAATTAGATATTGACCTCTCCACATGGAGACTTTTAGACAAAGGCTTCAATTATGTATGTACCCCATGTTGCATCCCATGTGAAGATATTGTCCAATTATGCTCTTACCCCATGTTGCATCTAATATGAAGATATTCTTTGTAATATAGAGTGATTCATGTGTTCCCTTACCACTCTTGAAGCTGAAGAAATTTTCTAGGATTACACCTATTTCCTCAACCTTGCTAAACCCCGCAATTAAAATCTCTCAAAAGATGAATTTTCCACCCTTAACACCTTAAAAAAAATGCAAACATTGGCATACTCAAAATTGTCTAATGAAATGCTTGACATTGTGAACACAAATGATTACAACTCTAACTCTTAGATAATTGACCACCTAGAATTTCAATTATTTGTAGGATATGATGGTAAGCCCTTACTATAGGCCTGAAGGCTCACCTCTAAGTCATTGGCCATTTTCATCTTCCAAAAAATGTTTGGGGTTATCCTCCAACCTTTCTCACAGTGTTTCATATGATAAGCCAAGGTTTGGCTCATAGCAACAAAGTATTCCCCACTGTAAAGAAAATCTAGTCAAGTTGAGCTTAGTTTTGGTGAGGAAGAGACTCAATTGGATGATAGAAAGAGTGGGGATGACAGGGATAAATCTTTTACAATAGTGAAGGGTTCCTCGGGAATAGAACAAAGGAAAAGAGCCTGAAAATATGTTAGGGTAAAATTGGAGAGAGTCAAGATGTTTATAGGATAGAATGAAAGTTTTGGTGAGGTAGAAGGGTTGGCGAAGAGGGTGCTAATAGAGTGTTTCAAGGGAAAATATGTTAGAGGAGAAACCCTAAAAAAGTGGACGAACAAGAATTGGAGGTCAATTCTGAGTTATTCTATGGTATTCCATCTCCTTGTATGTGGATGGATCTAATTCTGGGTGAGGAATTTAAGTGATGTCAAGGTGCTTATAAACCAAGATTAGCAATGAGGGCCTTATGGCCTATGTTTAAAATGGCGGAAATTTGGATTTGATGCAAGGACATAACCCACTTATGTTCAACAAATTTGGGTACTACTTCTAGGTCTCCCAATGGAACTATAAAATAGAAAGATCTTGGAAGGAATTGGGGATTCAATTGGTCAGTTTATTTCTTTGGGAAATAATTTTAGGGAAAAGAAAGATATGAGAATGATAAAAATCCTAGTGGATCTTGATTAGAGGGAAGGATTACCTACAAAATTTGACATTGAGTGGGGATATTTGTCTTTTATTTTGAAACTTGACTTCTAGAAAATCCCACTCATGTGTGGGGCCTATTTAGACCACTTTTGGAAGATTGGAAAATCCTTAAGGGACATTTCATTAGGAAAAACAAAGTTTGGATAAAAATATGACCCTCCTAAAGATTCAATGTTGGGTTTGGAGAATTTTGGGATATAGAAGAAACTTAATATTAAAGCTTTAGAGCCCCTTCCTTCCTTAGAAAAAAAATCAAGGCTAGCTTCTGCCAATGTGAATGGATATTTTTCAAGAGGAACACTTAGTTCAAGTGATCCCCTCATCTAGTCAATTTATTCCTGCTATAAACTCCCCCATTTAATTTCAATTAATTCATTCATATTCTCCCTCTATTGTTGAGTTCTTGGGTTTTGAAATTTTGCATCACGAGGGCTTAAGGGATAGTGATCTTAGGGTTCAAGATCGTTCTTCTCAAATACTTGGGGTAGAGGATAACCCTAAGGATGATGGTATTCCCTTGAATCTTGATCAACCTCTATCAAATGATTTAGTTTGGGAAATGGTGTATCTTTCATAAGAGAGGTAGAAATTCCTTTCCTTCCTACATAGGGATCTAACACCTTATTAAATCATGAGTTTATACTAGAAGAGGGAGCTCAAAAAGTAAATCCCCTCTTAATACTAACTAATCAAAACCTCCAAAACCCTCTTTCAAGATCCCTTACCTATTAAGATCAAATAAAGATAGTATGGAAGAAGCAAGGGAAAGGGAAGGGTGTTTTTCTTGTGACCAAGATCCCCCTCCTTTAATAGGAATAAAACCCCTTATCTCCAAAGGAAAAAACACAAGCTAAGAAGGAAGTTAGAGAGGGAAAGAAACTTACAATCAATGGGGTCCTCAGAGCTAGAAATATCCACTCTTAGGGTATAAATGATAATTCTCTCTCTTAATTGTTGAGGGGTCAAGGGTGCCCTCAAGTGGTAAGCACTAAAAATACTATTTCTAGTATACAAACCTAATGTTATTCTTATCTAAGAAACCATGTGTGGTGGGTCAAGAGAAGTAGAAATTCTATCCTCCTTCCTAAAATACTCGAGTTTTGTATTAATTGATGCCAATGGTATGTCGAGGAGTTTGGCATCTAGATGGGATTCTAACTTTGAACCCATATCTACTAGATGAAATAATTGAGATTGAAGTATTTTAAAAGGAGTTAGGGAGAGTCTTTAGAATTGTTAATCTATATGGACGTGTTGATGGGGCAGAATTCACCCTACAACAATAAGGGGTTCTTCCTGATGCACGGTCCCAAATAGACTATGCATCATTTGGTTTAGGAGACCCATTCGAAATTTGGCTCGGCTTCCATTGTTGGTTATGAGGGTGAAGATGGATAGTTATGCAATTTAAATATGTAGATGAAAACTATGTATGAAAAGAAATTTAATCTACTTCCAATCTATCCTATCCTATCTAGGAGCGAACTGAAGTAACCAAAATGAATTGTAATGAAACTAAGCTCTACCAAAAACCACACCCAGATAGTTGAAATAAAGGTGCAAAGTTAGAAACATATGCATACATACATATAACCTGAAAAGTCCAAATTGTATTTTTGCATACATAACAACTCATGAGCTCATGAATTATAAATATAAGAAAGAATAGCAATACTGCAAAATGACATTGAATGCATCAAATTAGTCTATAAGCAAACATTTTCCTTACAGTCTATGTGATCAACATGCATTCCACTTGAAACAGTTCATAGCAAAATAGCCACACACAGAGGTTCTTCTCTCTTTCGAAAACTGGCCCTGAGGGCTTCTCAATATTCATTAACATGGTATTTTTCCTTGAATTAGTTCTTGAGTTTATACACTGCTTAAAGTGCCCCTTCAAAGTGGGTCTCTACTTATATTTATACTCTTTTTTCCTAACTCCCTAGTGACTCTTTGTATTCCCTCTACTTGATAACATGTGTACAAAGTAAAGACAAAAATGAGGGTAGTTAAGAAAAGGAAAAATAGAGTATAAGTAATAGCAATTTCGAATTTTCTATTTTGTCTTTTTATGGACTCTTGTCTCAAAGGTCTGCTACCCATATTTCTAGCTGATCATATAAGGATACGAGTTTGCGATATGCAATCTCTTCTACGGTAGCTATATGCATAGTTACGTTGTCATCGAGGCTTTGCATGTCTTTTGATAATGTAGCCACAAATGTTGAACCATAGTATGGACCTTTGTTGGTTGACGAAGTTGTTGTTCTATTAGGTATGTTGTTACTGTAATGGTTGACTCGATGACCTCCCGTCTACGAATTGCATTGTATTGTACCTTGTTGACAAGTTCGTCCATTACAAGGTTCTTTCCAAGCTATTCTAGCTGGGGAAGTTGACATATCTTGATCAATTCTTGTGTTGCGTTGTGTACACATGAACAGATCATCATCAAGCTAGTTGTTTCTCGGTTTTCCCTTTGTCCCGCTTGCTGGCAGCGATCTATTACGTAGATTTCGGTTTTCATTTCCCTGTTTGAGGGACAATAGAGCTCAACCGGTGCATCCATTTTTTCTGTGATCCATGTATCAATATTGTTCATGCCTTCCCGGATAGTGTTGAACTATGTGAGCTTGGTTTGCACCGTTCTATGTTGGTCTATGATGATAGAAACTATGTCCTGGAACATGTGTAGGTTAGATTACATGTCGATGATGGCTTCCTCGAACTTAGTTCTGACTTTTTCTATGCTAGCTTTAAATCTTTGTAGGATTCCTTCATCTACCTTTACATGTTGGAGCTTTTCTTCAAGATCTGTGATTCTTGATTCCATTTTTATATTATGTTGGCACAAGTTTCAGAAATTGTCTTCTGTGGAAGTCATGAAGGCAGAGCCAGTGGAAGTTATGGCAATGGGATATTTTCTGACGTCTTCAGTTACAGGGGTCTGTGTAACAATCGAGATTGGGTTTCCTCCTGTCACGAGCACCTTCTTCACTCGTTCTTGCACGATTTTTCCTGAAGATTTGTCATTGGTTAATTTCTTCAAATTGAGGACTTCTACTTCTTTAAATGGAGCTTGGAATCCTAGATCTATCCCACCAAGTTGGGATTGTCTACTGGTGCCTGTTGTGAATATCTCTGGTAGGTCGGTGTCCAATGGGATTTTCTCACTCCTTATGGATTCCTCTTCCTTTTTCCTCTATTCTTCTTCTGCTTCTTTTTCTACAACTTCCTTGGCTTCCCTCTGTGTCACTTATGTTGATGTTGTTGCTTCTATTGTAGTTTTTTTGGTCGCTTCCTTTTCTTTAGCCTCTTTCTGGGAAGTTGCCTTTGCTTTTTCCTTGGTTGTGGTTGTCACATCAGTTTTAGCTTTAGCTTTGTCAACTTCAGTCTTCCTTTTATTTTTTGAGGCATTATTCTTATTCTTGTGAACTTTCTCATTGTCTCTTATTTTCCTATATGCCAATGTTTCTTCCTCCTCTGCAGATCCATACTATGTAGATGCAGTAGCGGAGGATTTTCTTTCTACTTGTTTTTCTCCTTTCTTTCTAGCCTCTTCTCGGGCCTTTTTTTCATCTACAATCCTCCCTAAGGGTCTGCCTCATCTTTTGAAGAGGATTTCATTGTAATTTCTAGCGTCACAGTGCACTTCTTTCTCTTCCCATATTTCTGATGTATACTCCCAAGGAAAGCCTATCTTGTTAAAATGTTCTTTTATGACCTTTTTGGGGTCGTGTCTCCTGAACCTTTCCTCCCCAAGATGATATGAAAGTAAAATATCTACTTCCTCCTGGGCTTGTTTAGTGTTTGAAAAAGAATAAGTGTCTATGTGTAGTGGGAGTGGAGGCCATATCGCCTTCTTATCTGTATAGAGTATTCCACCAATTACATGGATTATCATCGGATATGCCACTCCATGGAGAACTAATCTATCTGATATGAAACGAGGCAGTAAATGAGGGGATTTCATGGATCCATGCACCCTAATGTAGGTGCCATGTTCCATTAGGTACCAATTTTTTATTCTTTTGATGACGATGATTGCTTTATCATTCATCCATGGAGTGGGTGTGATAAAGATGAATTTATACATCGGAGCTAGGAAGTGCTCGCAAGTATTTTGGTATTTCATGTTGTACTTGTGCTCCCATATCACTTCGCGGTATATATGAATGGTTGGGTTAGTTGACTGCCATGCCCAAACCATATTCGGGTACTGGTGGGCTATGCACATTATGTCAAAAAGGTATGAGACATATGGAAACTAGGGAAGGTCCCTAACTGAGCTTTTACAACTGTAGTGATGGCCTCTGTCAAGTTTGTTGATAGTATGTCATCCTAGTTGAATGATTCTCCTTTATCCTTGCAGTAGTAGATTAATGGCATATATGATAGGGAAAACTTGGAGGCATCTTCCTCCCGATACAGCTTGCACAACATGGCCACCATGTATTGATAATATTTTCTAAGGAAGGTCGTGGGATATCCACCAGTGGGTTTGAGTTTGAAAATTTCGTCTAGTTTGTACCAAGTGGGGTATAGATCCTTAGTTGTATGCTTGAACCCCCCAAGAATTCCATTGTCTAGCTTCTTGGTTCCTTTTTCCAGGTGATAACAGTTGGCCAAGTCTGCAGGCTTGAATGACGTTATGGGTTGTCCCACACCATTGCAAACACACATGTTTTCTAAATCCATGTGTTTCAGTATCCAAGTGATAGTGTCGATGCAAGGAAACACGACAGCATGGGTTGCTACTCTAAATATACTATACTTGTAATGTTCTTAATTATCTTTAGTTCGTCCTCGTCCTCAGCATCAGTGGCAAAAAAAAAATTAAACATTTGGTACACATCCCCCCCATCCGAGAGTCTCTTCTCCCTTATCCATGAATCTAGAGATATCATTGTACATGGCCCCTAGGGTGTCTAGTTCATATTCAATCTATCGACCTTAGTGGAAAGTGATTTACTAGTCATTTTTTTTATTAGTGACATATTTGAACTTGCAAGGCAAGGGTGGTATTAGTGCAAAAAAAAACATAATTGATACATAAAATTAATATATCTAAGTATCTTCAAATACCTATGGATTTGCTTGAGCTAATGTTGGGTGGAATATCATCATCCGATGAAGAAATTATAATAGTAGGCATGGTGAGCACTTTGGTGACAGCTGGAGAAGAAACTAGCTTAAAAGAGGTTCAAAAGACCCAAATTGGAGAAGTTCTTATGAACTGTTCCAATGGTTATCAGAGAGGTTTGTGTGAAAAGTTTTGATGGGTTTATGTGTGTATCAGGCAAGTTGATGGGAAGATCGTCAATGGGATCGGAAATATTTGTAACAAATCCTCTGAAGTGATTGGAAGAGTTAGTGTCAATTTTGTCGATGAAGAGGAGGAGACATGAAGAATCGATAATGTTAATCTTAACTCTTCCAATGTATCGAAGGAGATGACGTGAAGTACTTTGAAAGTTTAATGTGCAAATCAGAGACATTGACATTAACTTCAACGATTGACTTAGTGTATCATGGGAGTTAGTGAAAATGTCCTGATAAACATCAAAAAAGTTAGTGAAAAGGTCATCGATGTTGTTAACCTCTCCGAAGGCATCGGGGGATTTAACTCGAACGTTGTCGACTTACAAGGTAACTCCTATAAATTTGTCTAAGTTTTGAACAAATTGTTATTATTCCTGGTGTCTGAACTTGTATTCAGAGTTCTAAACCCTCCGATGGTCGTAGCCATAGAGTGGTATCTCTCTTTGGAGGGTCTAAATTTGCACTTGTGGTTGTAAAAGGACGAACTTTGCACTGGATGATTATCCTGGGATTAGGGTCGAGCAACATATGGGACTATCGAGGGTTTTAACAGGCAGGGTCTAAAAATTTGTGGGTGAGGTACATATAGGTCATATGATGAAGTGGGGAAGGTTTTTGTTGCAAGGGTTTTAGGAAGTTTGGTCCCATGAACAAGATTAAATTAGGGTAGAATGGAAAAAAACCAAAAGAAAAAGAAAACCCTAATCGTAGAACGATTTACTAAAGAGAGGGAAGGTCGGATTAGGGCTAACCTGACATTCGTGGACATTTGGATAATTGTAATTGGCGTGTTTGCACTCATGCCTTTGACATACTCACTTCTATACTTTTACCTCTTTCCTCGGTCTCTTGGAGAATGAACGAAAAGCAAAGAGGGTGACTTCTTTTATAAGCTTCGAGCACATTAAATGTGTGAAGTGACATCAATCCCAAACTAACGAAGTGAGTTGAAAATCCTTCGATGTACATCATAGGACTTCATGGGAAAGTCCTCGATGCACATCGGAGGACTTGGCATGAAGAATGTCAATACATTATCGGAGGACTTTGCACAAAGAATGTTGATACGTTGTCGGAGGAGAATATGACAAATATTTCAATGAAATCCAGGGGAGGGCCTTTTTCAGAGAAGACAGTAATAATCTATCTGATGGATATCGGTGAGGTTAGAGTGAACTCCTTCGATGTACATTAGAGGAGTTAGTGATAACTCCTTCGATGTGCATTGGAGGAGTTTTCATTGGTTCACCCGGAAACCCAAAATTGAGCTTGAAAATTTTTCTAAGTGTTTGAAATTGAGAGGAACAAATTTGACGGAAATGTGAAGATTTAAGAGCATGCTTGGAATGGGAGAAGGAACCATCAAGAAGATACAATTTGAATAGTTTTCAAAGCCAAAATAAAGGGGATCAATTTTCTTGGAGGGGTTTTGAAAGTAGATTACAAGGAAATGGAGGGTTGTAGTGTCTGGCACAAAAGGACCCTATGGCGACAAAAAAGCATTTTGGGATGGGATTGGAGCCTTTGGAATCCTAAAAGGTGATGATATAATTCTAAGAGGTGATCTCAATTTGATCCTCAATAGGAGGGATATTTGGGGAGAAGTAGCAAGGAAGGATCCCCTAGTAGAATTTTTATGTGATTTCTTTGAAGATAATAACCTAATTGATCTAGAACCTAGTAAGTTAGTACCTAGATGGAAAAATGCAAAAAGAGGCGAACAACAAATTTTGAAAAGGCTGGATAGATTCCTAATTTCCAACCAGATGATGGAAGACAGAGTGAGGACAAAATCTTGGGGGGTCTAGAGGGGATCCTCAGATCGCTTTCCCACAATTTTTAAATTTGAGTCTGAAGGGTGGAAACTTCCAACCTCTTTCAAATTCAATCATTCCTATCCAAATGAAGAATATTTCAAAGCCCTAGTTATAAGATCATGGAAACATTTTGACGGTACTTCTAATGACTAAAACATGAAGTAATTTTTTGATCAAAGAGTGAAAAGTGTAGTGGGAAAGTTACAAAGGAACCAAGCAAAAAAAGAAAGAAAAAAATCAAGTGGAAAAAGTTATTAAAAAAAATTTTTGAGAATAATGAGGTGGGAGTTTTAGTTGAGGAAGAAGTCCATTTATTAAAATATCTCAAAGGGAAAAAGAAGGTTCTTCTTGATAAGGAGGAGGTGGATTGGAGGCTTAAAAGAAGAGCCATATGGCTGACCAAAGGAGATAGTAATAACAATTTTTCCCATAAATATGCAAACCATAGAAAGAATGTAACTATAATTTGGGAAAGAAGTAAGTCAAGTGGTTCTAGGATTATATCCTTTAAGGAAATATTAAAAGCTAGTAAGCAACACTTAAAAACCTTATTCAAAGATCCTAAGCCAACATTAGGGAAATTATGAAAATTCTAAGCCTCTTTCCTAGACTCATAGATGATCAAATGAATCAAGATTCGGAAGCCGAAGTCACTAAAGAAGAACTAAAAACATACATATTTTCATTCAAAAAGGAAAAAATCCCAGTGCCTGATGGATGGTTAGTTGAATTCTATATTGGCTTTTATGAAATGTTCGAAGGGGATTTACCGAGAATGGTCAAGGACTCAAGAAATTCCAGAAAAGTACTAGGAGATTTAAAATACACCTTCATAGATCTTATCCTTAAAGGACAAGATCCTACATCATTTGAAGAATTAAGACCAATTTATGTGTGCAATCTTCTTGTCTATAAGATGATTTCAAAAATTATTTCTAACAGGATTAAGGGTATCATGTTAGGTATTATCTCAAAAGAACTGTTGGGTTTTCTATACAAGAGGAAAATTATCAATGTTGTGGGGAACAACTCAAGAAGGAATGCATACAATTAAGACAAAAAATAATTCCAATTATGGTGATGAAAATTGATCTTTCAAAAGCATATGATAAAGTGAATCAATCATATCTTACATTGGTGATGCTTCAATTGGGTATGAAGTTGCACAATGTTAATTGGATAATGTGATGCTTATCATCAACATCTTTTGGTGTACTAACAAATGGTTCCCCGTCTTATATTTTTCATGCCATTAGAGAGCTTCATCAAGGCTATTCCTTATCCCCCTTTCTATTTATTTTGGTGGATTAAGGATTAAGTGTGTTAATAAAGGATTGAAAGCGGAGAGGGGTATAAAAAGGGATCAAAATCTATGAGACAATGGCTATATCACTTCTACTTTTTGTTCACAACATTATGATCTTTTCTCAAGGCCCCATTAGAGAATTGAGATCCATAAATGAGATGATAGACATTTACTATCTAGCAACAAATATGGAGGTCAATATGGAAAAGTCCTCATCATTGTTTAATGAGATGGAAGAAGAAGTTAAATCACAGATGACAAATCTATTGCATATGAATCATTCACACATTGAGTAGGGAATAAAGTATCTAGGATTTAAATTAAAGCCAAACTACTACAAGTATGATGATTGGATTTGGTTGTACAACAAAATTGAAGCAAGAATTTATTTATGGTGCAATAGATGGCTATCTTGTGGAGGTAGACTAGTTTTGGTCAAATCTGTGTTAGAAATCATTCTCGTGTATTGGATGTCCATTACACGCATTCCAAAAGATATCCTCAACAAAAGAAAGAAAAAGAGTTTTATATGTTTATGGATATATGGAGGGAAAAGGAAGGAATTCCTTTAGTTAAATGGTTGAGAGTATCATCCCCAAAAGAAGCAAGGGCATGGGGGCTAAAAAATACTCATGGTTTTAGCTTGGCACTAGCAACTAAAAGCCAGTGGATGTTAACTGACAATGAAGAGATATGGGTTAAGGTGATAGAAGTGAAAATAACTAAAATGAAATCTATGGATGAATGGTATAGATTGGAAAGAAAAAGCCTTCAAGGAGATTCAATCATTTGGAAATCATTGGCTAGGGCATTCCCCCTAGTTGTAAAATGAGTAGCCTAGAATGTTTGCAGACGAAAAGTGGGGGATGATCCTTGGATTGGATGGAAATGAAATTCTACGTTATCTAAAACACTTCTAAATGACCTACATTCTATGGGTTTCCACTTACTTGAGGATGTGGCAAGTCCTATTGGAAGGAACAACTAGTCCTAGGGATGGATATCAACAAATGTTTTGGGGTTTTAGGGAGAAAAGGCAGATGAATGGAATCAATATGTGAATTTGTTGAATCATAGTGCTATGAAGATATCATAGCAAGAGGACTTGATCAGATGGTCAAAGAATCAAGACACGAGGGAGTATGCAAACAAATTTAGATATTCATCTAAAATTGAAGAATTTCAAGAGGGAGAGAGAATATGGTGGTGGAAGATCATTTGGAAGCTAGAAATCCCTTTAGAAACAAAAAAAAAAATCCTATGGCTAGAAATGGAAATAAAATATTAACATGGGATAATGGATAAAAGTGAAGTTGGCATGGGATAGGGAGATGTATTCTATGTAAAAGTAGTGAATAATTTGTGGACCATATATTTGTCTCTTATTCCTTTTTCCAAAGATATTTGGAATGAAATATTAAAAATCTCAAATGGGAGAAATAAATGGTATCATGTGTCTTTAGAAGATGATTTATATTCCTTTGTAAAAAACACTTAAAGGCTTTGCCTTGTTTTGTTTTGTAGGGGTTCTTATACCTCAAGAAATTGTATGACTTTTCAAGGGATCGATATCACCCTTGCACAAGTAGCATACAAAATTAGAATTTTTTTAAGGGATGTTGGAAGCCTATGTTAGAAAAGAATCAGAGTTATGCTAGAGCCAAATATCAAATGTGAGAATGCTTGGGGGTTCTTTGATGAAGCTTTCCAAGGAACCCCAAGTATGTGTGGGGTAGGGAAAATTGCCTTTTTTCATCTCTATCATTATATTTGTTTGAAATATGCATATTTTCAAGGTTTCAATAATTGAGCAGTGTTTTATGCTTTATGGCTCCTTCTGAAAACAGTTGCAGAAAAGGGTTTAAAGAAGTTTCAAGTTTATATAGACTCCAAAATGTTGATGGAATGGGAAAACAACAAGTGCCAAATTGAAAACTTGGCACTAGGCCCAATCATGAATCAAGTAATGGAGGCAAAAATTGAGTTTGAGGAGATATCTTTTAACCACATTTATAGAGAATAAAACACAAAGGTAGATTATCTCTCAAAAGAAGCCTTATTGATGTTAGAAGGGATCCTTTCTGGACAAGATTTTAGAAGAGGGTTGCAATTTTTTCAATTCATGAAAGATCTCTATATTTAAGTTGAATATGGAAGGTCAATAGGCCTGCATTTTGATTATGTTTTTTTATTCAGTTTTGTTCTAACCCTTTGGGTTGCAAAGTTTTAGCTTAAAATTTTTTATAGTTTGCCTGAATTGATGTGGAATCAATGCACTGATGTACAAAGTTCAACACCTAAGTGTGAATATGGTTGATTTTCATTCACCAAAGAATGATGTTTTATAGATTTACATCAAGAAAAGCACCTCAAAAAACTTGGAGAGAAATTCTCAAAAAGATCCTAAGAACTAGAAACTAAGTACAATAATAGAGAGAGTTAGAGATAGAATCTTTGAACTACTCCACAAGAATAGGAAATCAAGAAGGCATCAACACAATAATCTCCTATGTGGACACACAATACAAATAATAATACGATACTAATTTTTTAAAATTCCAATTATATGTGAAGCACAAAATAATCCCTATCATTCCTCCCAAAAATAATATAATTTGCCTCAAATGCTTTCAGGAGAGAGGGAAAGTGTTGTTTCATTTGACTATGAGAAATCCAACGAGCTTGATTCATAATGAGCAAGAGCTATAAATATAGAACAATATTGACAAGATGATTGATTAGGATCTATGTCTCTAATGTTTATTCCTAACATGTGTTGATGAAGGATGAGGTGTACAAGAGTCCTCTAAAACTACTAAATGAACTTGGGACTGCAAATCTAGAGCAAAAGGATATGGTGGAGAGGGTTATTGGATAAAAGTTAAAGAATGATTTTTAACTTTAGGATCAACCTGATGTGGTTGTTCAAGTGTACTATTGATAAGATACTTGGTGGTATCTGTATGCAGTAAGTAAGTGTTTTTTAATGCATCATATTGGCCTTTTCGATCATAATGATAAGGTTGACTAAGAAACAGACCACACCAATCCATATTGGTCACATCACAAGTGACTTTATGCATACATTTAGGACCAAAAACAAATGAGATTGCATGTGTGTGTGATTTGAGAAGAGGAATTGTGATCCTTTCGTCCAAGTGCACAAGGATGAGAATGAGGGCAAGTGTAATTTATCAATGATGGATTTGGCGACGAAATTCTCTTGTGATCCATTGTTGAGGATATAAGCAGTGGAGAAATCATGGGAGAGGTGTGCACATGTGATAAACAAACTATCTGGAGATTGCATGAGAGTGGAGTGTTGCAACAACATGACTTTATTGAGTCCCCTTAACTCTTCATAAGTCGTGTCTTTACCAAAGACCTCGATGGGAGTATCATCATCTTCCTCATTAGGAGACTATACAATCAAAGTTTTTTCCTCAATTTGAAACATTTGAATTTATCATGCCCTTGTGCTTGCAATACTAACAAAACTTAGCAAAAGAAGAAGAAGAGGAAGAAGATAGTGAAAAATATGGTGACCCTATAGTAACAGGAGGTGTAGGCTTTGAAGGTGCAAATATGGAAAGAGTAGAAGAGGATGAAAGATGTTGAATTTTATGTTGATCGAAAAACTTGTCCTCGGCTAATTGTGCTTAATTGTATGAGACATCAAGAGTAGTGGTCTCCACATACTTCAACTCTCAATACAAATGTTCCTAAATGCACTTTTAAATTTAAGGACAAGCTTATCAACTAGATCAATGATGTTGAGAATAATTCACAACCGATTGAACTAATGGATGTACTCTTGCACATGCATGTTGAATCCTTGACGTCGGTGAAGCCACTTTATGTTCATATCGTATTTGTAGCTAGAAGGATAGGAGGTGACACTAAGAGTTTCTATAAGCCCGGTTTAAGTAGTGATTTGATTTTGATTCATCGCACATTCTGCAACCAATAACTTGGAAATCCCTATAAGCTTCTACTTGGTGAATAGAACCTTCCCGACTTCAAGGATCTGATTATAATTGAATGATGTTTCCAATCAAGGATCTGGTTGTCGAGCACTTCCATATCATGGGATCCATTATAAATAGGCACCTCACATTTTGTATGTTGAGGAGGTGGTTTGCTAAAGGAGATATCATTAACCTTATCAACTAATAAGGTGGTTATGTTGGCAATTTCCACCACCTTTTCAGCAAGTATCATGGTTGCCATGGCTCCTATAGTCATTATTTTGGATGCAAAGAGAGCTTACATAAGAAAAGAAAAAACAATAATCCTCTTAACAGTAAATGTAAATCTACTTTAAAATAATATAACTTTTAAAAAGATCAATAAAGAGCTTTTAAAAGGATAGTTAACACTCATGAGAAAAAGCATCTCATAAATGAGTGACTCTCATCTCATAAATGAGTGACTCTCTCTTCATGGGAAAATTAAACAAAGTATGTAATGCCCTTAACAAATAGTTAACACTCATGAGAAAAAGCATCTCATAAATGAGTGACTCTCTCTTCATGGGAAAATTAAACAAAGTATGTAATGCCCTTAACAAATAAATAAAAAATTATTACTAGGCATAAGCACACGACTCCACAAAACCATGAGATCTTTCACACCTTTGGTTAAGGCCTAAATCACAAAATCCCTTTCATGCCATTAGTTTTAATAAAATATGGGAAGATGTGAACATAATGCACAATCTTTCATGAAACTCTTTCTCATATGGCTAAGTGATTCATCTTTTAGCACTTTTTAATTAAACTTCATAATATATGCAATGGGTTGTGATTTTCATAACATGAGAATTCTAAATCACAAGTTTAACTACCATCCCATCCAATGCACTTCCACAACTTGACTGAATTCATCTTCTCTCATTACTCAACGCAACACTCAGTGGAATCATAAGTATATGATATATCTCAATGTGGATCGACAATGCATGGAGCACAAGTTGTTGATCGACGGTTCTACACAAAGGAGACAAGCGACATGAATTCACTTTTGATTTCTGAAACCCAATGCCAAATCTAATATGAGTGCAAATCTGATTAATGATCCACAATTGCAACTTTGTAAAATCAAACCAAAACCCAAATTGAATAGGGGGAGAAACAAAGATAAAATACCCAAACCCAAGGCTAGATCGGAAAGCTTGGATACCAATGATGTGGAATCAATCGACTCATGAGTAGAGTTCAACATCGAAGTGTAAAATAAGATCTTTGATTGAGTTTGATTAATTAAAGCATAATTTTTTCTAATTTTACGTAAATAAAACCATCTTATCAAACTTGGAGAGAAATGTTCAACAAAATTCTAAGAACTAGCAACTAAGTACAATAATATAGATAGTTAGAGAAGGATCTAAATATCTCCATGACAATAGGAAACCAAGAGGGAATTGACACAATAATCTCTTATGTGCACACACAATACCAATAATAATATGATACTAATTTCTAGAAATCTCAATTATATGTGAAGCACTAAATAATCCATACTATGAATGGAGCACATCATGATTGTTAATGCAAAAGACATGATTGAGATGGATATATGAGGTTTGGTACTAGATAGGTCAAAGAATATGCCTTTTTTAGCCTTTCATGGAAGTTACATGCATGTTCCAATTTCCCACTTTAAATATTGAATATAAAGGTTTTTTTCTTGGAAAGAAAAGCTATGATTGACCTCCTCTCCACTAACATCTATTAGATGCTTAATCACAATCTCATAAAATGGATAATTATGAAGGTTATTGAATCCATTAATGATTCCACCCTTTGAACACCAAGAAACACTTAACTCCTCACAACCCTCTCACCCCTAAAATATGCAATCAACTTAAGATCCACAAAGTTGTTGTCCCTCGAGACCTATTATGAGTGTCATTAATTCCTCAACTTACACTTTGGCAAGCTTATTATCTAAGAAACTCAAATCATTGGTAGGTCATAGTTTATTCCATATTGATGACTTCTTTACTATGTTAATAAAATTCATGACCTTCATATAAAAGAGCATAATCTATAAAAGAGCATAATCTCCAAGTCATATTTGACATAGTTTCTTTCTTTACCATAATCCTTGTTAAATATGCCATTGATATATTTATAATCTAGTTGACCTTAGTATTAACAATAATGTAAAAATATGATTAGAATCCACATTATTCACATTTAGAGACAAATTCTATGAACAGATCAAATGCACCTTTATTGTGTGTGTATTATTTAGGTAACACATTACGGGGAAAACATCCCAAACACTTCCCCTCATTTTGAGGACGGTACCTAGGGAAAACACTAGATTCTTTAAGGCACGAGATCAAGTCAACAACTTGGGAATATATCATGTATAGCTCATCACCAATCAACTCACTAAGAGAAAACATGTCACACATTGGGATTTGAGACCAGTTGGGGAGGGTAACAACTTTTTCTCACAACCACTCAAGCTACACCAAATTGACTTGTGTGTGTGTGTGGATATAGCTTTGGTGGTCAAGAGGAGAAGTTGTTATCCTCCTCACCTAGGTTCAAATATTGATTGTGACATGGTTTCCCCTCGTTGGTTAATTGGGGCGGGCAAGGTACCAACAATCTCACTCTCACTTGAGTGCTTGAGGATGAGACAAGATGTTCTGAAACATTTTTCCCCATGGGTTAGCTCAACCAATTGTTTCTAATGTCACTGGGTATCTGGTTAATTATGTGTCGATGAGTGCTTGGTTCAAATCTACAAGGGTGAGGTTCACTAGTCTATGTTGATAGATTTACTAGGGATGTCATCGACAAGAGCCCATAGGTCATATGTTCAAATCTAATTGAATACCTTGAGGTTATGAGTCACTATTGTGGTTGGCAATTGAGTTTACTCCCATTCACATATTCTGAGGAAAACTGGGGGATCCCACGAGGTTTTATTTGGAAATATGTGTGTGTGTGTGTAGCTCGAATGAAATATTTCAAGTTAGAGTTCATTGTGAGGTTTTTTGTTCTAGTATGGTTATGACCCACTATGTTGCCAACTATTGTTGTGGCTAGTGGTTAAACCTCCCTCGGTCTAGATATTTTAAGGAAGAGGATGGAATCCTGCTAGGTTTTCCTCAGAATACACACACATACCCTAGTAGGTTAGCTCAATCGATTTTAAGTAATCATTTCAAAGAATATTGCTAAGAGGTCATGAGATATTTGTGTGGGTTAGCTCATAATATGTTTGAAGTTATTGTTTCAAACCATATTGCCAAGGAGTCATGGGTTCAATTCCAGGGGGATTCCCACAAGGTCACCAGCCACGAGTCTAGCGATTGATCCACTTTCCATCCAAACTCTACGGGGAATAAGGGTAGTGCTCCATGAGGAAATGATTATCAACTTCAAGTCATTAATAATATTTGTGCTAACCAAACTTGACTCTTTCCTTGGTTACATACATACACACCTACATATATAAATATATTATCTCCATGCCTGGTGGGCTAGCTCGAGTGGTTGAGTGTTTTGAGCTTCATGCAAGAGGTCTTGAGGTTGGTGATTCCCCTAGTTGGGTTCCTTTGTTGTGTGCCTCACTTGATGTCCCTGTCATGTTAGGAGATATAATCAATGTCAACATGATTACACTATCTATTATCCACAAAATGAAAGGAAGTGCTTGGGGTTTTCCACATGAGGTTTTCCTTCGAAAAAAAAAAAAAAAAAAATATATATATATATATATATTCATTCTCTCTTGGACTTAGAAACCGACCGTTCAACATGGAGTTTCTTAGACAAAGGCTTCAATTGTGAACATACCAATCATTTTAGGTGCTATAATCAATGCCAATAGGCTGACACTATATACCATCCACAAAATGCAAGTGCTTAGGGTTTTCCACATAAGGTTTTCCTTCAGAAAAAAAATAAAATTATATACATAAATATTCTCTCTTGGACTTAGAAATTGACCTTTCGACATGGAGACTCTTAGACAAAGGCTTCAATTATGCACATACCCCATGTTGCATCCCATATGAATACATTCTTCAATTATGACCTTACCCCATGTTGCATCTCATATGAAGATATTCTTTGCGAGATAAAGTGATCCATTTGTCCCCTTGCCACTCATAAAGTTGAAGAAATTCATTGGGATTGCTCCCAAATTCTCAACCTTGCTAAACCCCCCAATTCCAATCTCTCCAAAGATGAATTTACAACCCTTAACACCTTAACAAAAATACAAATATTATCATACTCAAAGTTGTCAAAGGAAATGTTATTGTCATTGTGAACACAAATGATTACAATTCTAGCTCTAAGATGATTGACCTCCTCTCCACTAACACCTATAGGATGCTTAACCACAACCTCGAAAAATAGATCATTGTAAAGGTTACCAAATCCATTAATGATCCACCCTTAACATGAATACCAAGAAATGATTAAGTCCTCACAACCCTCTCTCTCTCACCCCTAAAATATGCAATCAACTTAAGATTGACAAAGTTGTTGTCCCCTTGAGACCTGTTGTGAGTGTCATCAATTCCCCAACCTACACTTTGGCAAGTTGTCAAATTTGTACAACCTGGTAATATCATCAATAATTCTAGTTGCTAGGACATGTTTAAGATCTTTTAAATCCTTAATTACAACTTGGTGAGTTGAAAACTCTATTGTTTCACCTTCACTTGAATGAGTGATTTGATATATAGATAGAAGATAGTAGGAGAGACTATGTTACATTCATTAAGAATAGAAAAAATGGCTTTATCCTTACCCATATGATAAAATGTTCCAGAATCAATAAGCCACTCATTCGAAGAAGAAGGAGATCTTGCATTGAAGGAAAAACTTAGAAGCAAAAAGTGCATGTCCATGAGAAGAAGAGTTGGAAGAAGAAGAATCGAGATCGATGTTGTGCTTCTCCATTGTTGCTTCTAAGGCCTCCATCTTTTTAAAACTTTTAAACTATAGATGACCATATCAACATAGAAAATGCAATGTATGTTAGTCTTCTTACTTATTTATTTTAGTCCTTTGTCACCATTGGAAATAGAATTTGGCTAAGAGGGCTTGGGAACCTTGTTTTGCTTATTGTTGTGAGGATGTTGCTTCTTTGGATGCTTGGATTTATCTTTTGTTGGGCCACTAAGGCTTTGTTAGATGTACCTACAGTGTTGATCAATCCAAGATGCAAGAGGTTATCTTGCTCTCTAATCATAGAATCACAAAAAAACTCAAGAGAGGGTCTTGTGTAAGAATCCCCTAAAGCTTCTCTAGTGGAGTGGAAAGTAGATACAAAAACAGAATATGCACTACCAAGCTTAGCAAGAATAGCATATATACATTAGTCATCTGTCATATCTATTTTACAATCTTTAATTAAAAAACCTAAGTGTTTTGAACTTAGATAAATAATCTTAAATGCAAGAGAAATCATTGGGATATAAATAAATTAATTGGATTTCAAGTTGGTGGGCTTGATACCATTGAGATACCATTGTTCAACAAAAAAACAAAAGCCTCAATGGAAATTGGGAAACAATGGCACAAACATCCTTGATGATGAATTAATGGCTTTAATTCCCAAGCTATACTAATACTAATCATATTGATGAGGTATTTAAGTGAATCCAATATAAATTCACGAGGTTCAAGTTTCAATTTCAGAAGGGACTATGAACCTATAGCATGTTAATGAACCTATAGCATGCTAATGGTGGTTCGAGACTTAAAATTTGTTGAATACGGTGCAATGTGCCCATGAAAATTTAGATGGGTTTTAATCTTCAAAATTTAGTATATGGTCGTGGTAGCCCATGACTCAATCGATCGGTAAGGGGTAGACGTAGTGAATTACAGGAATGAGGTGCATGGTACAAGTTTAGAATTGACCTAAGTAGAGGCCCACGGGAACAAGTAGTGAAGGTTAGATAGCTAGTTCAAAAGTGAGATCGAGACCCATTATACGCATCTGGGATAGAGATACCTCATTTATTTAGTTACAAAGCTAGTTTTAACCTTAATGAAACATGTTTATGAAGCAGTTGTTTGGACCATCTCCTCTAGTTTGATAGCCAAAGCAAGGAGCATAAGCACACCCAGTAAGATCCTCCAGTTAGAGATCGATATCCAATGCGAGCATAAGATCCAAAAATTCTAAGTACCGGTCTGCCTTTCATTGTTTATAGTCAGTATAGATTTAGTAGACCCACAAGCGAGAGAGGAAGTAGAGCCCCTCACTACTAAATTGACTAAGCACTTAGAGGGTAGCGTAATGAAAGACATGAAATACATGTTTCTGAATTGCTTACAATTTTTTCAAGCTGCAGCAACATGAGCATTGCATTAGCAAATAATTCATAACTATTTGTGGAAGGAAAATGAGGAGTTGTGACTCCACGAGGAAATCTCAACTAATTTTGGAATGTATGGTATGTTAGTGGAGATTATCAGGTAGGAGATTGGCATATTGTACCCTCCCCATCTCCACGACGACCTAAGATTGCTAGAAATTTGCTTTTGGTCAATCATATTACTAATAAAGGTTATGTTATAGCAAGATTTGCCTCACCCTATGCAATCTTGCACATAAGGCCTTTCTCCATTTCCCCATGCAAACTTATCATCCCTGTTTGTAAAATCCAGAGCTAAAAATACATATTTTTCCACATGTACGCATCTTGCATACTATACAGCATGCATATACGTAGGTTGCACCACTATAGCCCAGGTACATCGGGATTTGTGCCAAAAAATGAAAATTAATGTCGGATTTCCATGTCATGAGAGGATATTTATGATCCTTGGCCTTCCATATACTGGAAACATTTCGACTCGGCCATTCAGTTCCAATTGAAGGCTATAAATGGGCCAATTCCGAGCTATGGAAAAGAGGAGAAAGAATTCAACTTTGAGAGTAAAGTTACTTTGGTGAAATTATTTACTTCATATTGAGTCTGCATCCCTTTGTCCTTTAAGTCTGAACACAGTTTTCAGCCCCCGAGCTCTTCCCTTATTGATGGAGAACCTCATTGTTTCTCTTTTATGAGCTTGCCTTTGGTGGAGGATTGAAGTGGTGGAGGCCCAGCTGGAAGGAACTTAGTTTCTCGGTTATGAACCGTGCCGACATAGAAGTCTGTAATATTTTCACTTTTGTTGATCATTTATTAATAGAAATACTCCTTTCCCGTCCAATTGATATCTTGCAAATATTTGAGTTATTATCCATGGGCATATTTGTTATGTATATTAATGGATTATGCTATCTAATGTGCTAACCTTTTATATTATCACCATATGCTTGCTTGGCTTGGTTGTTGAGAACTAGTTGCAGGTATATAGCTTTGGGTCAAAGTGCTCAACAGTGGACTTCATCGAACATCTGGACGAGGTAGGCCTCTTTCTTATCTTGCTTGCATATTGGTTTATATAGCATGTTTTTGGGATAGAGTTGATTTCTGCAGTCATTTCCATCTGTTGTGGTTTACCCTAGCCATAGAGAGTTTTTCCCTCGTAACAGAATTGGCAACCATACTGGGGATTGACCTTCTTTCTTAGGGTTTGGAGTACTTTTCTCCTTAGATTGCTCTTGTTCCTATTGCATTTCTTGTCGTATCATTGCTTGACAGCCTCTGTTCACTCTGGGTCTGAGTTTTTCAGCCTTCTCCCTTGCCTAGCCTTGTTTTAAAACATATACGCGATTTTTGGCTTGACAATCGCATACATACATAGGTTGTCCCTCTGCAAGTTGCGTACATACGCTTTGTTTCCTTGAACAATTGCGTACATCATCTTTCCTTGCTTGTTTTCTGGTTATGGTGGTTGCTAGGTGGGATTTGATGTTTGTTGAGTCTTCTTGGGTCTTTGTAGTGCATGTCAAGTGCTTGTGGGATGACAGGAAACCTGTCTTGGGTTTAATTTTTGGGCAGAGTCTTTCTCATCATCTTTTCATTTTTATTGTCCTTGTACATTGGGTTGGGTGTCTTGTTGCTTGATATCCTACTTGAGTTATCTCTTTCTATACACAGTAGAGTTTTATATATCAAGTTGCTTTTCAGCCCGTGCATTTTCATTTTAATTATATTGAAAATACAAAAATATTAGGCATTTTGCATTGCTTGGCATTTTGGTATTTTGAGTCCTTGTCATTAGCTTAGCACATGTAATGAAAGTTTGCATTTTTACTTCAGAATTGCAGTGTTGAAATTGAAAATTGCATTTGTTTTCAAAAGCATGTCATTCATTGAAAATTGAAGTTAGGACTTTGCATTATATTCATATTTACTTTTCTTGCTGAGTCATAACATCATGAGTTTCACTACCATAACTTTTTGAGTAATCACGGCCACTAAAATTAATGCTATAATTTAAAATTTGATTAGTCATGATTTTATTTTCTAGGGTGCACAAATCAGCTTAGGATTTAGTGCCTTGGAATAGGATTTTGTGAGTAAACTTCTCCAAGGCAATTAAATAAACATATGTGTCTAACAAAGGGAGTGGGGGAATCCATTGTATAATTGGTAATATTAGGAGGCTCCACTCACACCAGAGTTAATCACAAGGTCGCGTGAGGTTGGTTGAATGGATATCCCCCCGATACCTTCTTAGCATTAGAGATATTTCAGGGGATCTTGCTAGTGCCTTTACCTCTGTGAGAGGAGGTACTTTCAAGGTTTCGGGCTTTGCTACCCTGCCTATACAATGGACCTGACTTACTACTGCTCGCATGTGCATCAGTTATACATTGGTTTCTAAGTTGCTTGACTTAGGTGCCACATAGGTTACTTGCAGGGGTTATTCTACATTTACCCTGGGTCAGATAAGGGTCGGACAACACACAACCTTTATGGAGGATTACCTCTCCGGGGGGATCTGACTAACTGGTTGTTAAGCCCACGAGGGCCCTTATAACTGATTATGTTACCTCCGATCTTTAGCAGGGAGTCTCAGGCCCCTCTTGGGTGAGACATACCTTCTTTAGGGACGGAGGCCACTTTCATCCACTTTACCCCGTTTGTGTGCATATTGGTTGTTTGAATTTTGGTGTGCTCTTTGATTACTAGTTGGCCTTAGGATTTGTTTTTTGTCTTCAGAGTCTTAAGTCATTGTGGAGTCAGACTAGCGTCCCCGTCGGTCCGTCGCCTGTTACAATTACCCTCGGATTTTGAGTCTTTTCCTTCTAAAAAGCGTAGAGTTATTAAACATGGTATACACACATCCACTATTCAGACTTGTGATTCTACAAGGATGAGTACTAAACTTAGTCTTCATAACACTAGGAGCCCTTCGACTCCCACACCTACTATAGTTAATGGCACCCCTTCGACTCCTACAACCACAATGGTTGTAGTATCGGAGGCACCTATCATTACTATGGCTCAGCCTATAGTGAATGCTCAATCTCTTGCCTCGAAGCCTTTTGGGTCTCTTGGTCACTCACCAGGCTATAATGTTCAGTCCATCCCTATGGCCTCTAGTCCTTTTTCCTATGGTATGTCGAACTTTACTTCGCAGTTTTCGAATGCCATCCCAGTTGTTGGCCCTAATGCTAGCATTGGGATCGGGAGCACTACACCTCCTTATACTCCATTTTCATTTTGTGGTTCTCAAATCCATCAAACAACTCCTAATATGGGAGGCATTCCTACTTTTAACCCCGAGTCTAATCCTCTTGCTTCTAGGTGGAACAACCAACCTGGCGGACAAGCTTTTGCTCAAGTTTCATCCTACACCCCTACCTCCTCAGTGTCGATTCTGACCAACACGTTTGGCATGATGAATCCACCTCTATCCTCTGGATTCACACCCGGGGGAGGTCAGTTTCACGCTTTGGGAAACCCCCAACCCGGATCCAATCCGGCTGGGGGAAATTTTTATAACCCCCATCAGAACATTCCTACTAGAATGATGCCCAACCAACCTTTTATGAATCATCCTGGAGGAGGGTCTTACAATCCCGGACAGGGCCATGGTGCTTATCGGAACCCTGGATGGGTTGTAGTTCCTCAAACACAATATTTCAAGGGAGCTTGGGGCCAGATTCCGCAACCCCGTCTACCTTTTCTGGCCACGCGTAATCTTCCAAACTTGTCTAAGTTGATGAACGACCCTGTGATTCATGATCCTACATGGCCCCCCGTCCTCACCAAGCTTCCTTCGAACATTCTGAAATTCGAAGGTAAGAATGGTGAGGATCCTGGTGATCACATTGCTACCTTTCACCTATGGTGCTCCTCGAATTCCCTTAATGACGATTATATTTGGTTAATATTATTTCAACGCACTCTCATTGGGGTCGCTGCGAAATGGTATATCGAGCTACCTAGGGGGGCATATGGGACACTTAATCAGTTGGTGTTTGTCTTCCTTAACCACTTCCAATTGTCGATTCGTTACGATGTTGGCCTAGAAATTCTGTCGACTTTACGCCAGGACACAACCACTCATATCTTGAATCATATTCAGGAGTGGCGTAGATGGAAGAGGTTGATTAAGACCTCCATATCGCCGACCTTTCTTTTAGAATGGTTCCTTAAGTCTTTGCACCCTCCTATCTCAAAGGATGTTGTTAAATCAGGGGTTACCACTGAGGAAGAAGAGATGTTTAAAGACCATCAGTTAGATCTGATATATGCTCAGTCTGGGATGTTATATCACATTCTTCCGGATGCACCGCGGTCAACTTACGACCCTAGACAAAAGCCCGGACCTCATGCCGATGGCATTGTAGGCTCCGCTAATGTAAAATCTACAGACTCGATGACAAGCCATTTGAAAGAGTTGTCTCTAAACTAGTCTGCAGGAGGGTCAACTTCATCTGTGTCTTCTAATCCCACTCAGTTAGCGGATGTACATTTTGTGCAATCGTCAGTTGGCCCAAATGGTAACCAGCAACCAGGCGGGAGTAAGAAGAAAGGACGTAATAATCATAAGGGTGGGAAAATTGGTAATAAACCCAAGGACAATGGTAATAATGAGAAGATGAGTAATAATGTTGGAGAGGGTAAGAAAGAAAGACGTAAGGTGAAGTTTCCCTGTAATATTTGTATAGATGATCACCTTACCCATTTATGCCCCAAACTTGCAGAAGCTACGAGGCTATTATCTCTATCGCCCGCCGTGTTGACGAATCCTTTTACACATAACCAGCACATGGCCTCGAGTTCCTCAAACACTAGAAATACGGCTGGTGGGAGTCAAAACCCGTCGTTGCAAGACAACGATCGTTTGTGTATCAATATGGTCTATGCGAAAGTTAATGTAGCCACTCGATATCGAGATTATAACTCTTCACAAGCTATTCCTGGTCTAGAATCAACTCCTCCTCCTCTGGAGACGAATTTACATATTGAAAAACCAAAGCCACTACCTCGTATTCCGAAAGGATTACTCAAGCGCTATACCCACAATCCAAATGCTAGAGCCACCCAGAACTACTCTATTGTTGAGGACCTAGGTCAAACCCCTTGTTCGATGTTGGCTTTGGAGGTACTCCAGACATGTCCTTCACAAAGGAATGCCTTACTATCTACGTTAGGAGCTCTAGAACCCAGTGGCTCAAAAGTTATCAAGCTTGATGTCACGGATGTAAAGCCTCGCTTGCCTTACCATGTGGCATTCCAAATCCACATGGGGTAGTCAAAGTATACCATCAAACGTGTGGTTGTTGATAAAGGCGCTGCTACATGTGTGATGTCCCTAATCTGTTGGAAATCTCTTGGTTCTCCAACTCTTTCTAAGTCATCAAACATGTTAACTTATTTTGACGGACATTCCTTCCACCCTCACGGTATTCTTCATTCCTTTTCGGTCCAGTTAGGTGGGAAGACGGTAGAGGTCGAGGTTGAGGTAGTTGATACGCCTCTTGATTATAACTTGTTACTAGGACACAATTGGACCTATGCTATGGTCTCGTCATATTGTTCGTCTTTCGTACTCTTTGTTTTCCTCGTGAATGGAATATCGTGATGATCAACCACTTATCCTTTGTGTACACCAGTCCCAATGCATCTGTTGGACCGTCAATCCATATGATCGACAATTCTCAGCCGACAGCTAAGAATGTCAGTGTAGGAATGTATTCTTCCCTTATGGGTACTTTCGACTTCATGGCACCAATCCACCACATTTACGTCATGTCCAGTAAGCTCGTTTCGACAGAGAGGTCCATTCCTTTATGCAATTCCTACTTTAGTGATCCGTGGACCCTATCTTCCCCGATTTCGTCTTGTGAAGGTCAGTCGCATGCTGGAATGGCCATGCCACTATCGGCAGCGGAGATTGTGTATCAATTTGTTCTTGACTCTTCCGTCGATCCCGATCCTGTTACCTCGCCGACGGACGAGGAGGATCCCGTTCTTAGGCCCGTGTGGGCCACTTCATTGTCTTGCTCACATGACTTCCTCGATAGGACTTTGCCTTCGGACGAAGCTATCATCGAATCCATGAATGGTTCTGACAAACCTTAGGACGATATGCATCACCTCTCTTATTTTCTCCCAGAGCTTGAAAGAATCGAACAAGATGACTTTTGATCTACTTTGAGTGAGATAGTCGGTCACGCCGTAGTTCCACTTGATACACATGACATTATTCCGAAGGAAATATGGTGAGTATTTCTCATACCATCACGATCGATATCTCTCGTACCCCTGGCAAGATTGAAAACATACATATTGGTGTGGATTGTTCGCCAGAAGAAATCTTGATCTACACCGAACTCTTCAAGGAATTATGAGATGTATTTCCTTGGTCATATGAAGAGATGCCAGGAATCAACCCTCGTATTGTCAAGCATGAGATTATAACTTATCTGGATGCTAAACTTGTTCGACAACGTCTTAGAGTTGTTAATCCCCGGAAACCCCTACTATTAAGGCAGAGGTGGAGAAGCTACTTAATGATGGCTTCATCTACCCAGTTCCCTTGACTGAATGGGTATCCAACCATGTTCCTGTGAATAAGAAGCAAGGAACTATCCATGTATGTATGGACTTTCGTGACCTGAACAAAGCCTGTCCTAAAGACAACTTCCCAACACCTTTCATCGATCAGATTCTCGACAAGTGTACGAGAAGCGAAGCATTTTATTTTATGGACGGATTTTCATGGTATAACCAAATTCAAATTAAACCCGAGGATCAACACAAGACAACATTTATTTGTCCTTGGGGTACCTTCGCATACCGAAAAATGCCTTTCGGCCTTAAAAACGCCGAAGCAACCTTCCAACGTGCCATGACCTTCACTTTTCACGATCTTAAGCATATAGTCGAAGCTTACCTTGACGATATTGCTACTCACTCTCGCAAGAGAGAGGATCACTCTACGCACCTTCGGCTCGTTTTTGAAAGATGTCGTTACTATAGAATCTGGTCGAACCCTCATAAGTGCATCTTTTGCATTAGGTCTGGTCATCTTTTGGGATTTCTAGTTTCTGAGACCGGGATCATGGTAGATCCGTTAAAGGTTGAGGCAATACTTCGATTCCCTCCCCCGCACACTATTAGACAACTTCAAGGTTTACAGGGGAAATCTAACTTTCTACGTCGATTTATAGTAAATTATGCCAATATCACTAAGGGTTTCATGCGTCTTTTGAAGAAGGACACCCCTTTTATCTGGGATGAGTGAGCCCAGGAATCCTTCGATGCCTTGAAGAAAGCCTTGGTATCGGCGCCTCTGTTGAAGTCTCCTGACTACAATAGGGATTACGTGCTTTATATCGTCACGTCTAAGGAGACGATTGGTATGGTTTTGGTTCAGGAGGATGATGAGCTCTGCGAGCACGTCATCTACTATCTTATTCGAAACTTAGTCGGTCCTGAGCTTAATTATTCTCACATTGAAAAGATAGCTTTGCCTGTCATTCACGTAGTCCAACATTTATGTCATTATATATTGCTTTGCAAGACTACTATGGTTGTTGATGTCAATCCATTTCAATACGTCCTTACCAGGCACATCATAGGGGGGAAATATAATAAATGGATTGTCATTTTACAAGAGTTTGATCTCGATTTTACTTCTGCAAAATCCAAGAAATCACTAGTCTTTGCGGAGTTAATATCTGATTTCCCACGATTAGATGAGGATGTTATCCATTTTGATTCGTTTGCGGACGAACACATTTTTCTTGTCTCGTCGTCCGACCCCTAGTATGGAAACATTGTTCTCTATCTTCAAACTTTGAATTTCCCTCATCATCTCTCGCGAGATGACCGACGACGTGTAAGATACCAAGCTAAGAATTATACTATCGTCGATGACACTTTGTATCGCCGAGGAATACACAATATCTTGCGTCGTTGTTTAACTCACAGAGAGGCTCAGACAATTTTGAACGATTGCGACAGTGGGGCTTGTGGTGGTCATCTATCTGGGCTTGCGATAGCCCAAAAACTTTTGCGAGCTGGTTATTTTTGGCCTACCATCTTTAAAGATTGTATTGAAGCAGTTAAGAAGTGTCACCCCTACCAATTGTTCACTTGAAAAATGTGCTCGCATCTAGCCCCTCTTCACCCAGTCATTACCGTCGGTCCCTTCACCAAGTGGGGGGTGGACTTCGTAGATTGCAACCCAACTTCGGTTGGGTGGCATATACACATTATCGTGGTCATTGAATACTTTACTAAGTGGGTTGAGGCCATGCCTACAGTTAAATCTGATGGGAAGACTATCGCCTTCTTCGTATTCAATCAAATTATCGTCTGGTTCGATATCCCGAGTGAGATTGTCACTGATCATGGCAGTCACTTTCATAATGAAATGATGGAAGAACTAGCATTTAAGCTGGGGTTTAGACTTGGTCATTCTTCTCCTTTTCCCCCAGGAAAATGGACAAGTAGAGGTCGTCAACAAGTCTCCCAAGACCATTTTTCAAAAAATTGTCAGCCATAGTAAGTTCAACTGGCATATTATGCTTTATCCCACACTCTGGGCATATAGAACCTCGATCAAGACTGCCACCGATTTTTCACCTTTCCAGTTAGTACATGGTCTGGAGTCAATATTACCTATTGAATGTGAAATCCATTCTCTTAAGTTGGCAGTCACGCTCCTACCTTACACTTCCAATATCGAGTGACGCCTTGTACACCTAGAGATTCTTGACGAGCAGCATCAAGACACCTCTACGGCTATCGAGGCAAACAAAAGACATGTCAAGGTCCAGTACGATAAGTTTGTCTGTCCTCGGTTGTACGCTGAGGGTGACTTGGTCCTCTTGTATGATCAAGCCAAAGAACCACTGGGGGTAGGCAAGTTTAAACCCATGTGGCACGGTCCTTACATCATGCGACGTGTCTTAGAAAAAGGAGCCTATGAGTTAGAAGATTATGAAGGGAATATGTTGGCCGAGCCCAGGAATGGGATCTACTTGAAAAGATATTACGCTTGAGCCCCAAGCTCGGGTGGAACTCTTTGTATACTAATGTAATTTAGTGTATATATATTTTCCCTTTCTTTTCTTCTTCAACTTTCTTATCGATTTTTCCCTTGGTTGGCAGATGTCAACAAAGTCTTCGGTCTACCTAGGATTCGCAAACGGAGCCAATCGTCATACACGAAACTTGGCTTCCGTTGCTTGGGTGGTTTACTCACTCGAGGATCTACTGGTGTCTTCAGGTGGCGTATGCCTAGGGCCATCCATGAATAATGTGGCCAAATATAGCATTGTTATAGAACGTTTGTGTGATGCTATCTAACATGGTATTCGCTCTCTAGAGGTTTGTCTGGATTCCCAGTTAGTAGTATGTCAGTTGAATAGCAGTTACCACATGCATGATCCTACTTTACGTCGACAATTCCTAGGGGTACGTCTTTTAGAACGACAGTTTAATTTTATTACTTATTATCACATTCCTAGGAGTTCTAATCATGTATCTAGTGCTTATGCTAATTTCGTTTTGGATTGGCATCTTTCACATAATTAAAGAAATAAAACCATTTCATCAATGTACACATTGTAAATATAAGTAAAGTCGAAGATCCCTGTTTTAGATATATTTCAAAAAATATGGTGTTTATAGTACAAAATTGGGGCTAATACCCTCAATACACATATATAGTCGGTACTACAATATCCACGACATCTACGCCTATGGCGCCGGATGTGTGTCATGGTAACAAACTACAGTGTTTGCGAGATGCCAAAAGAGTTGTACCCAAGCTCTGGGCACACCAACCACTTGCCGCTACATGGCTTCCGGCAGATCCTCTACTTGAACCATGGGAATCCTATGAGTCAAACGAGACAAGTTGCCTTGCACATTTTGTAGGACTCTCTCAACTTCTCCTCTTGTCACCTCGTCTCCCCGGTTCCTTCGACGATGTCGAGGAAACCTGTCTGGTCGTCGCGAACCCACGTCTACGTCACATAAGTGTCTAGTTAGTACTTAAGCATCATCCAAAAATATTTTTGTTTCACTATACAAAAATACAAAAAAAATGAAATATTTAAAAACATTTGACATACCTATGTCCCTGTAAGGGATCCTGGTGGGAGTGGCATATTCAGATCTCCTCTGAAGTCGATCCCTGCATAGGGATAGTCATCCAGAGTGATGACCTGTCGTTGCCACCAGTAGAAAAAATCTTCATTGTAGGGTGCGGGCACCCTACCTCCCCCCTGTCATCTCATTACCTCGGTCCACCGTGCCATGGCTGGATCATGATGTCCTCTCAGAAGAATATCGAACCCACTCGAAGAAAAAATTGCATAAGATAGAGGCAAACCCGAATTTCCTCTTACTCCCATGTTTGCACTCTGTCAACTGGCTCTTCATATTTGCCAGTAGTGATGTACACCAATCATATATTGTGGGTCTCAAGCACTCTACTGCATAGAACATGAGTGGCCTCAATGCCTGGTGCAACGAAGCTGAACCTATGATCCTAGTCAACACGAGGACAACAATCTTCAGGCTAAGATTGTTTATCGCTCGGATGGGGAGTTGACTCCCGACCTTCAGATTCCCTGCTACATAGTGGGCGTCTATGTACTCATCTATTTTCATTCCACTCTTTGCTCTTTGTGATTTGAGGTTTACAACCTCTCCTCGGCGTGATAATCCAGTCAAAAAGTAGATATCCTCTACTTCAATCCTCAATGGTTGCCCATCAAGGTTGAAGCTTTCACTCTCAGGGTCCCAGTAACCCACAAGCATCTCAAGCAACCTCACCTGGGCCCTCATCCCTTTGAGTGCCAAAAATTTATATAAGGCACATCTTTTCAAGGCCATTTGGGCTCCCAGATCTCGGTCCACAGTAGCATCGACCTCCTCATGCTCTCTTTCCCTCCATTCAAGCACCATTCTACGAGAGAAAAGTCAAAATTTGAGTTATCAACCATAAAATTTATTGATTGTGTACTTGTACACGAGCTTCTTCACTTACAGTTGCGTATAGGGCTAGGTATACACACCCTGTAGTTCTCACAGGCGTGTATAACCCATCGTATACACGGCCTGATAAATGACAACTCGCGCACACCGAGTTACACATTTTGCGCCCTAAATTACTCAAAAATTGAAAACTAATTTAAAATTTTAATCCACTGGAAATGAAGAGGAGGGGAAGAGGAGTTACCTGGTCCAAACGGTTTTTGATTTTGTTGCCTGACGCTCCCACAATCACCAGTTGAATCTCGGAGGTATTTTGGTCTAATTTTCACTATTTTGGGTAAAAAGTTAAAATGACATAGTAATTTTTTGTTTTGTTACTATTTATAACAGTTTTTACTCACTTTCTATAGCTTTGAGTCATTTTTTCACCTAATGGACTAATACAAAGCTGGATCGAGTTGGTTTTTGTAGTTTTCACCAGGGATTCTTGCAGATTTCAACGTTATGTTGGTCGTTCGTCACCACAGGCAGGTATTTTCACTACCCAGCATATAGGATAGGTATCCATTCCATCATGCATTTTCTCATCATCCTATAACTGTCACTTTTTATGCCTTAGGTATGAACCCATTTGTTGCGACACAGAACCTTCCATCTGCTATAAGTAGTGTCGTTATCAAGTGGTAGAGACTTACCGAACATGGGTGCCCTAGTTAGATCCCCTACTTCATTTGGTGCCCATGCAGAGATTTTTTCCATAGGACTGGGAGTCCATCATAGCTAGTACATGACTTTATGCTGAAACTCATTTCTCACTCATAAACATGCGGCCTTATACCTAGAGGACTCCCAACCAAGTTTAATTTAATCTCTTTTCCAACTCATCTTCAAAAAGCAAAAATATTGCCGAGTGAACTTGTCTCTTTCACACTCGTAAATTGGATTTGAAAGGACATTTATTTGGTACAAGTTTATCCCTTTTTCACACCAAGTAGACTAAATGCTATGAAAAAAGAAATTTTTTGGCGTTAAGTTGTGATTGCATCTCATGCCCTTGCTTGCAGTATTGAGCCTATAGTTGGTTCTCTCTTTGCGTTATAAATCGTTTGCCTCAACAGTTTTTGCATCCTCAACCAAGCAGAGCCCTATTTATATCCTTCGCAATTTGACACCCTATACCTAGGAGGGAACATTCCCCCGAGTTTCCATCTTCCGCATGCATCTCCTTACATTGAGCATAGGTATGTTCCACTACTGGAACTAGTTTTGCTTACTTGTGACACTCGTTTCCTCCTCTATATCATACCATTCATTTGTCTATGAAAAACAAAAAAAAGACGAGCGAGAAGGGAGTATTATCTTGTATTGGCAGCAGTCGTGTCACCTTTGAATAGAGCACAAAGTTATTGAGTCCATTTGTCATCATAATTTTTGGATTAGCATGGCCTTAGGAAGTTGAACTCGTTACGAAGTCTTCTCTATCGACTATTTACTCTTCCAGTCCCTATAGAGAATTTTATTGATGCCTCCTGCATCTCATGGTTTCATCATTGAGTCTATGTTGTCGGAGTCCTCCATATGTCTCATGCTCTTGTTCAAAGGAATTCTATCAACCTGTGTCGGCCACTCCTCAGAACTCTTGAATTTGCATGTTGGACATACCCTCAGTTTGTCTCAAAGTCACATGATATTGTAGTCCTATTATGCACCCTGGTCCTACTTTCACCATTGGTAGGTAACCTTGAACCCAGCAATCGACATTTCATCATTGATCGTTGATTAGGTGGTTTCCCTTGTGTTCGACGGCAAGACATCTATTCACACATTGGGATTCGTTCAGTGTCTTGGATGCCATTAGCCTTATTGGTGGTTTCCTCACCTTTGACAGCAGTTTTCTTCATTGGCTTCTATTCAGAGGGTCTTTTTTGTGAACCGCTTGCACTTGGCACACGCGAAAGATGCACACGGTCGTTGGTTCGTGAACACATTCTTCGTCCAATTTCCACCAAATCATGAAGCTCTGGCTTTGTACCTCATGTTGAGTGATGAGAGATGCCTTAATGCTCTCCTTTCAGTGGGTCTCCTTCCATCGATTTTAGCTCATCTATTCTAGAGATGGTGTAATGTCCCCAAGGTCGAGCCCCATTGTAAATCATGTTTATGAAATGAATTGTAATTATTTTTTTATAGGTTGGTGAGCCAAGTTAATATAAGATGGTGGGCTTATGTGATTATTAGGCCAGAGAGCTTAGTGTTGAAGGCCAAGAGCCTAATTTTGTACATGTATCTATGCACATTATTAATAAAAATATAAACATCGTAGCGTGCAGACCGACCACGATGAATGAGTGATGGGGGACTAAGCTTCCACAGAGTGGGCAAGGGATTAGGGGCTGGAAGGTGGGAAGAGGGGATAAGCATTGAGCCTAGGGGCTAAGCCTAAGGGCTTAAGCTTTGGGAATAATATTTTAATATTATTCCAAAAAGAATGTGAATAATATGCTTTATCCTAAGTTCTTTTGGAAGGACCAGTAACTTCCAAATGGATGGAATGCACGCAGTTGCATGGGTGACAAGTGTCAACACAGGCGCATGCAAATAAAGCGTCTGAGATCAGCCATGTTGGGGGTTCCTCCACCATTCGACCCTCGACTGCCTGGGCGTGAACCCATCTGACCCCTGCAAGAGACCTCGTGCCATTCTGAAACCAAGGGGCGAAGTCAATGTGTTGATTTGGGGAATAGCCTGTGTTGATTTCTGGAAAAGTCGATGCATCCTCTGTCTAAGATGATTGAGCTTTTGTGTGGAGTCGTTGTCCCAAAGCCATAACCATGAGACCATCCTGTCATTGCTGAGCCTGTTTGGAAAGCTCGTGTCTGTTTTCCCCGTTGGTTGTGGTCACGCAATGATGGACTGTGTGTGGCTTGTTGGCCAGTTTGTACAACACTCTCTTCGGGTGAGAGAGGTGATTGAAGTTGGAAGAACAGGTTTATTTTCCTGTGAGCGACTCTCTCCAGGTGAGAGAGTGCACAGAGGAAGGAGAGAACTCTTGGAAGGAACCCTGTAGTTGCCACAGAGCTCGAAGATTTCCGGTCCAGTTTGTTGCTGAAACCAAAGGCAAGGGAGGTTAGCAGTCGAAGGACTGTCTAGGTGACAGAGAGGGTGTATACTCCTGGGGTGGGACAGGCATGTGGGGAAGGAGAGTCTGTGGCAGTGAGTATGAGTGGTTCCTGGGAGAAAATTCCTTCCTTGTGACTGTGTGTTTTCCCTGTAACCTCAGCCTAGCCTAGGATTCCTTGCCTTGGGGGTGGAGCTTAGTCCCAGCTCGAGGGTGACCCACTGCTGAGCTTGATGAGCAGTGTGGTCTAAGGCTAGTAGGTTCATGGAAGGCCTGCACCTGGTTGGTGGAATTACCATTGTTTCAAAGATAAGTACCAGATGATGTTTTAATTACTTTTTTGCATGTCTGTGTATTTATATTTATCATGTATTCTGCTGTGCATGTGAGTTAATGTTAAAGCCATTGATTATTTATAATAGCAGTAATTCTTATGGTTACTATGAGTTTAAATGTGTTTCATTTGCTTAAATGCATGTCTTATATATAGAATTAAGTATGAGATTGTTATTCTGTGTAGTAATGTTGGCCCGGCCATAGGGTTGATGGTCGAGAACGTTACAGACGGGACCTATAGTATTATGAGTACCTTGAGGCTTGTAGTCATTAGTGGCAGGTTCTCTCGCCATCAACAGTTGGGAATATATCAATGTCTCTTGATCGATGGATTCTTCAGGTGATAGACACTGCCTCCTTTATTCAAATTTGTAAGAATGTACTCGGTGCCTTGATATCTACTTTCATTATCGGTAGGTTGTCTTGCATTTGTTAATGGTATACCTCAATGACCAGTAATCAAACGATGTCTCATTATGTTCGACCTCAACTCCTTTATTCACATGATGTAGACTTGCACACTTGGCGGATTGTGTAGAAGACTTGAAGACATCAGTATGTGGCAGTAGCTTTCCTAAGTTGTTGCTTCCTTTTCATTGGACCAGTACCTATATGACTTCAGTGATCATGGGAGATCAGATTGTACTCCATTGTATACAGATATCTTCATATTGGTTTTGAGATTGGTTCTACTGGCCCTTGTTCGTGACTGTGACAGCCATTGGCATGTAACCGCATTTATATTTGCCTATTCATGGCCACGGATAGTTGTTTGGTATATTTTCACATGGATCTGCAGTGTAATTCTATTGGCAGCCATGTATGCAAAGTTAGTGCAGAATGTAATGAGCAACTAGTTCTTCCACCTAGTTCCCCATCACTCCACTTCTGGGTTGTTTATAATGTATTTCGGCCATCGCAGATACTCCTCTGACCTCACACATTAGGGGGCATCTGTTATAGCAAGATTTGCCTCACCCCATGCAATGTTGCACAGAAAGCCTTTCTCCATTTCCCCATGCAGACTTATCATCCTTGTTTGTAAAATCCATAGCTAAAAATACATATGTTTCCACATGTACGCATCTTGCATACTATACAACATGAGTATACGCAGGTTGCACCACTACAACCCGTGTACATCAAGATTTGTGCCAAAAAATGAAAATTAATGTTGGGTTTCCATGTCACGACAGGAGATCTATGGTCCTTGGCCTTCCATATACTGGAAACGTTCTGACTCGGCCCTTCAGTTCCATTTGAAGGCTATAAATGGGCCAATTCCGAGCTATGGAAAAGAGGAGAAAGAATTCAACTTTGAGAGAAAAGTTACTCTGGAGAAATTATTTACTTCATATTGAGTCTACATCCCTTTGTCCTTTAAGTCTGAACATAGTGTTCAACCCCCAAGCTCTTCCCTTATTGATGGATAACCTCATTGTTTCTCTTTTATGAGCTTGCCTTTGGTGCAGGATTGAAGTGGTGGAGGCCCAGCTGGAAGGAACTTAGTTTCTCGGTTTTGAACCGTGCTGACACGAAAGTCTGTAATATTTCCACTTCTGCTGATCATTTATTAATAGAAATACTCCTTTCCTGTCCAATTGATATCTTGCAAATATTTGAGTTATTATCCATGGGCGTATTTATTATGTATATTAATGGATTATGCTATCTAATGTGCTAACCTTTTATATTATCACCATATGCTTGCTTGGCTTGGTTGTTGAGAACTAGTGGCAGGTATATAGATTTGGGTCAAAGTGCTCAACGGTGGACTTCATCGAACATCTGGACGAGGTAGGCCTCTTTCTTATCTTGCTTGCATATTGGTTTATATAGCATGTTTTTGGGATAGAGTTGATTTCTGCAGTCATTTCTGTCTGTTGTGGTTTACCCTAGCCATAGAGAGTTTTTCCCTCGTAACAGGTTATACATTAATATTTGTCAATGTTGGATTCAAACTCCTTCAAGGAGATAGAATTATAGCCACAGGTGTGTTGGATGATGGTATTTACAAGTTAAAGGTGAAAGTTGTGAAGGATAATCCATATCTTGTTGGATAAGAAAGGAATGGTGTATGAATTGTTGTAGTTAGAAGAAGATGGGGAAGAATGGAGGAGAGCAAGTCATATGGAATTTGAAGAAACAGAATAGATTAGGAACGAGTCTCTTTCCTTTTCAGCTCCCCCTACTTTCGGTAACTAAAACTATATAAGACACAACGTCGAAATTCTATATGAGATTTTTGCTCTATATATATCTTAATGAAAGAATCATTCAGAGGAGCCTAGTAATGCTAAATAAAGTAACTAGAGATAAGGAAAGGCCCCAGACACGACACTCCCTAGAACAAAGATAAAGAGCCTATATAAAGTAGTATAGGAGAAGGAAGTAAGGAATGAGTGAAAGAATGCATCAGAGTGTAAGATCCCAACTTACTTTTTCTTCCTTCTAAGTTAATACGTATATAGATCTATGTCCATCCCACCCATATAGGGTGCGTGTTCCCATCATTTCTTCACTCGTCATTCCTTAGGGATATCAGGGTCATTTATTCACTTTCCAGTCATTTCTTGTGTTTCCCACTCTACTTGTATGTATGTGTGTGTGTATTATAAACGAAGCCCCTCCTTTTTCCTTTTGGATTACCTCCCACCCACAACATCCATTGATCTTATCGCTTACGATATAATCACTGGTGATTCAATACGCCTCATATTTCTTCCTTGGAATTACCCACAACCACTATAAAGTCTAAGATCTAGGAGCAGTAGCATATAAAGTAATAGCTTAATAAGGAGGAGTAGATGCATAGTTTGTCCCATATTGAACCACTAGCATATACATGAGGAGCATGACTAGTTTCACCATATGATATAGGACCAGTAGAAGATGCACTATGTGGGGCAATAGCTTATTAATAACCGGTTGTATAACAACCATCAAATTAGTTTCCACCGAGTTTGGGGTGTGTTAGGTATTCTATCCCTTTAGCTAGATTTCATAACGTTTTATGCATGGTGTCTGATTTGGTGTTGGAATGATGGAATTGTTGATCGTGTGGTTTGATGGATGGAAACACATGGTAAACATTGTGGCTGATTGTTACTGATAGGGATGCATGTATATTTAATGGGTTGTTGGGCTCTGTGATGTCTTCCCTACCTATAAATAGAAACCTAAAGGCAAAGCTAAGTTGTATCGGTGTGGAGTAATGAGCAATAAAAAGAGAGATCAATGGGTGTTCTGGTTTCCCAAGTGTGAGATGGATATGCCCAACTAGTATTTATAGTTGCAGTTCTTGATTGAGACACATAGTCTACATGAGGATAGGTAGCAGCACTAGTCCCAAAAGTATGATAGGGATCATCTTATCCAGATCGATAGGGATAATCGTACATTGGTAATCTAGTGCATAATTTTTAGATGGCTTATTGTAGTTCCATACCCATACTAAGTAGGAGTAGTTGGAGTATAATAATAGGTTTTTAGAGAAGCTATGGTGTTTGTAGGAGTTTCAGATGTATCACTGGTGTGGGTTGGATATGCATAATGACTACTAGCACCACGAACAGGATGTTTGTCAGTGCCAGTTGTGCTTTCCAAGGGTTAACTAGCAAGATTCCTAGGAAGGTACCTATTATCATATCCTAAAGTATTGATTGATAAAGGAGTTGATAAAGGACCAGTGTCCCAAGTTTATGGGGCTAGTAGTTGGCTTCAATGGAGGAGTTGTGTCTCCAGATGTCGTCTTTGAGTGAGGACCAATAGTATGAGTTGGATAGCTAGGAGAATATATATCCCAATAGCAAGTAAAGATACAAATAGTGTTCTTGATATTGCTCATATTAATGTAACTTGGCTAGTATCAAACAGTCTAAGTAAAGTCTAAGATTCCTAAAAAATATCGTCTAGGGTGAGCAGCTAAATAGTAAGAGTACTACATCGATGTTTTTTTTGTGATACACATCTGTTTGCTTTGATTGTTGACGAGACACACCCACTTTATTGGTGGGAACTACTAAATTGTCCAGGATCATGTGTAGATTCCTTTGGTTTGCTTGTTGTTTACCATCCTACCTATGTAAGCATCCTCACTAGTTATAGTTATTTATAAAGTTGAACCAATTGGAGTTGACCTACCAGTATAAAGGTGTTATTTGCCACATGTGGTTGAACAGTTGGTCTAAGTTGAAGAGTATGCATCCGGATCTCATGTCTATCCCTCTGCTATAAACGTTTGGTTTTGGTCTCTAATAGGTATGTTGACCGCCAAGCTTTAATTCTTAAAGGTTTGATAGGTCAAAGATTACATTATTTCCAATTTCAACAAAGGAGGTTAGATTGTGTTGGTTTCCTTGTTTCTCAGTATGTATTTGTATCCAGTTATTGGTTAATCTATTGTTGCTTATAAGTATCCCCGGTTTGTGTAAACTGCTAGTTTTGATTCATCGGATTCAACTTGGTTTGTGTTTGCCACAAATGTTGTCTTTCTATCTCTCCCTTGAATTGTTGTTGTTGTAACAAGAATGTTTGTTGGTGAATAAAGGAGGTCACTGGTGGGATAATAAACAGTCTTTGTTACTAGTGCTTTTCCTCAAAAATGGATGAAGAAATTGGTGAGGGTAGTGTGTCTGTTGTGGTGTGCCAATATTTGCAAGTGGTTTATTCATCTGTTGTTGTAAGGGTATATTGTTTCTGGGTTGTATGGAGTTGTTACTCTCTTGTCCTTTGATTGATGTAATAACAATGGACGACCTAGTTCAGTTTAGAGGGAGTATAGGGCAAGTAAAGTATGGGTTGTTGGCTATTGTACTTCTTTGTAGGATGGTTGCTCTTGTTGTCAGGGAGGATGGATTTCAACACTAGGAGAAGGCTAGTTGAAGTTGGATACAATACTAGTATTACTAGTATAAAACGAGTTTAAACAACTAATAAAGTTTGTATAGGGGGCTAATAAAGGGGTCAGACCCCTACTAAGAGAAATCTATAATAAGCCTCTAAGAAGGCTAGGGAAATACTCTGTTGTTCAATATGCCTAATCATATTTTACGTAGTACCTAATGATTAGTTTTCATATCTGAATATTGGTAGGAGCTAGTGTATGATAGATGGAAGAAACTAGTGGGAGAGTCACCCTTAGTATAACAACTATGCTAGCTAATAAGCTAATAAAGAAATAACTCAACGAAGGTTGAGCATGTGGGGTACATAAAGGTGGCATGTAGCTACTACTCTGTTAGCTAGGGGTGTTGGGTGTTTATGGGCTACTCAGTGCCTCATTATTTTATGTAGAATCTGAGGTTGTGGGCAAGAGAGTTGGTCCAATAAGAACTAAGACTATAGCATGACGGGACGTACCAAATGTAATTTTGGCTATACTGGTGGTGGCGAAGGGTGGTTTTATTTGGCTTGGGGAGTTAGTGTAGTTGTTTCTTATGTGGCGAGAGAATGATGGAGTTACTTGATCTTATGTTGGTTGATATGGGAGGATCGATTCCACAACAGGTCTAAGTGGAGATTTTGTAATCCATTGATGAGTCTCTCAATCCCCGAAACAAATAGTCGTTGCTATGGTCTTATGATTGCCACCAAATATGTAATAGGGAGAATGAAGTCTATTGGCGTATAATCCCTTAAACGTGGAAAGCCCCATAAGAGTATATACAAGTAGGCTCCCTTGGGTGGGGGATAGAGGTGCCACCCACTAGTTATTATTAAGGGAGGGGGAAAAGAGAAAGATGCAAAGAGAAAGATAGGTATTCAGGGGGATGAAAAGAATCTACGAGTTAAACCATTTTTTTATTGGGACCAGATGGAGTGATTGAACCATAGACGTCTATGATGGGTCAGCCATATTTCCTCGACCCGATAAGAATTAGGTGCAACTACAAGAATCTCTCGGTGACTCATCAACAGTTGTGCCACCGAAATTTGTCTGAAATTACGAGCCATACAAAATTACAAGACCTACCTTTCATTAAGGGTGGTTCAATTCTCAAGGAACATGAGATATGAAAAAATTGTGAAGTGAAGTTATCCCATACCCACATAAATAATTGGCTTTTCTGTTGCTTTATATTAGGTACGAATAGAGAAACGAAGGTAGTCGACCCATCCGGACAGGGATATAAGTCACTGGGATGAAGAAGGCTCCCATAAATTTGATCCATCATTGAAGCCCCTTTATTCCTACCTCGGTAAATATTATGGTGAGTGGATTCTATTGGGGCGATAGTTGGTTCGATTCTAGACTAAGGAAGAAAGATCTTGTAGGATGCCAATGAAAATAAGGTCTTACCTACAAGTGGATATTGAGGTAAAGAGAGGAGATTAGTTCCTAGGGGAACACTTTGTAGTAATCAAAATCTAGGGGTGAGATATTGCCCCATATATGCTTCCCATGCTACTAAACCCCAATATTTTCATCTTGGAATACATTAGATGACTCTCACAGGTGGATGAGAAGTCTATTTTTTGGTTAAAGAAGAAAGGGTATGTAACCTAACCTATCTATCTAGGTGGTTATGCCTTTACCCACCCCAAGAGTAGCCATGAGGATAACAAAGTGCTAGCCTCCTTTTATCTCCCTCTAAACAAAGAATGGAAGTATGACCCTCACTATGTCATATCGAAAGAAAGAGGAAACAAGAATTTTGGACCCTAGGATCATGAAAGAAAGCCAAACATTGAGAGGCTTGAAAACAAAGAATCATGGATGGAGGTCTAGGAAATTATGTATGTTTATGGTAAGGACATAAAGGAATTTGTTGACCATGCTTTCCAAATCCCACTGTAGAAAAATCCTCATGTGCTCCTTGCTCTCCTTTTCTAGAGAAAGAGATTTGCACCTTCAGAAAAAACAAAATTGTTCAACTAGGCACTAATCGCTTTCTGTATTTCTAATGATCCTTTACAAATTATGGAGATCAAATCAAATACCTTCATGACAAGCAAAAGGACCCTACACATAAGCTATTATATTGTATGTTATCTCTATGAACAAAAAAGAGACAAAATGAAACTGAGAACAACGTATCAAAGTCCTCCTTCAAAGTATGAAGAGTTGTAGAGTCAAAAGACGAAAGTGAAACTAAATTGTTGAGAAGCCATACTCAGGATTCATGCACAACTAGTGTGCTTTCATTCAATATTGATCCATCCTGACATTCTGAAATAACCCAATTGTTCACAACTAACTGAATGCCTTCTTTGGAAAGTGTGTATGCCTTTGTGTTAAGCTCCCTGTAGATATGGAGGATATGGAGGAAGGAAATGGTATTAAACATTGCCTTATTCTTTTCATTTGTTCAAATATAGGGCTCAATACCAGATTGCCCATCTTGAATTTTCCATTCATCCAATTAATAACTATCGAGGAGTCTACAAACACGTGGGACCTTGTCACACCTTTCTTTGCCGCTAATTTAATTAGTAACTTCAATGCCAATAGTTATGCATAATTGTTTGAGCCTCCTCCCAACCCTGCTTTTCATTTTATGAGCTTTACTTCGCTAAAGAAGATGATGCCCCCTGCCTCACATGAACGTAACCAATTGGGAAGTAGAGTCTCCAACTTGCTCGAGAGAAATTGGGAAACGATAATTGAAATGTGAAAGTTTTGGTCAAATGCACGAATATAACAAGAAGAATTTGAGCTCTTGGCCATGGCCATGGCCATGGAATTGAGCTTATTCATGTAGGAAGTGTATGTGAATAACCCCATAAAGCTCATAGTTTTATTTTATTGTTTGACAATATTTAGACTTTTGGAAAAATCCACATTATAAATTAGGGTAGGTTTGGATAGGCTTATGTCCAAAAATCCATAAAATGGGATCCACCCATAGCTCTCAAGTTACAAGGGAACCTGAGAAGATAAATCCAAATGTTGTTTTCTTTGGAATGGATGAGAAGGAGATTCATCCTATGAATCGTCTCCCTTAGGGAAGAGAGTCGTAGTTTATGCAAGGCATAATTAGACCCATTGCACCAAATGCATCCAAAATAATGTAATATTATGCATACATGGCAGTCTCATCATTGCAACCATACCATTGGGGCATTTGTGGAATAAAGAAGGAAGGCATGGGCCTTTAAAATATCATTTTTGTTTTCTTTTGAGCTGAAGATAAGAACTTAGCATCCATTAGGTCTTTGTTTGTTCAATCTTATTCGTTGGATTGGGCTTTGTCATAGTTACCATGCATGCATTTGGGAGGCCAAAACTCCATCATTTATATATCAAAGAGTTTTTCCATTATATTGTGTAATAAAAAGCAACCTTATGCCTAATTTTTTGCTCAAGTACTAAAGTTTTTTTTGGAACAAATGAACAAATTATTTTTAGAAGTCTATAAAGGAAAACTCTATGAAAAAATCCTTGGACTTTAGTTTCTCATTTTGGCCCCAAGCTTCCGTAAATTGGCAAAAAGAAAAACTTGGAGAATGACATCATACTATTCGCTAGATGTTGATGATGAAACTTAGATAGTAAGGAATATGGGTAGGCATGAGAAAACCTAGAAATTTTTTTGGATGTATTCCAAAGAATTCTCAATGAAATAGGAAAAATTGGGATAAATCTTTTCTTCCTAGACATTTTTTTTTGGCAATTTTGGAAACTGTATATTAAAGGAAAATGACCTGAGAGAACAAATGTGGAAAAAATTTCATCTTCAACCTTTGATTATTTCAAGAATTTGGACAACTTTGTCTTAGTAAAAAATTATAGTTTTACGTCATTTGGGAAGTAATGTTTTACACTCATTTCAGTCAAAGAGATGCAAAAGATGACTAGAGTAACAAGTCACGAAGCTAAATATTGTTGAGTACTAAGTAGTAAGAATAGTATTAGCACCCAATACAAACATTTTTCTAGTTCTCTTCAGTTATCTTCTACTACTAGCACAAGATGGTCTCTGACTGTAATTTGCACCAATAAAAGTGCAAAAAGTGGGTAACTTTTAACTTTTGACTGTTGTAATTTTCTATTACGAACTCAAAATTGAGTTTGAGTATGGGTGTTGGAAAGATAATCCAAGGGAGAATAGATTTCGGAATTTACCTTTTGAAAAGTACTTGTGATTGTTCTAAAAAATGAAAAGAACTTAGCTTTCAGGTTTAAGATGACAAAAAAATTGTTTATGTGCATGATCTCCAAAATTTCCTTTAACTTAAGGAAGACTATGTGATGAAGATAGGAGTGTACAAGAGGCACAAATGAGCCTTGGATGATTGTATACTTTGTATAATAGGGTATTCATGGAAATATGCTAGCATTATTTAATGAGTAAGGATACTCCAACTGAGAATATAAAAAGCAATGCTTGGCAACAAGCAAGTTAATTTCCATGAATGAAAATGGTTGTGGTTTCCTATAAATTTGACTTAAAGTAAATCTTAAAAAGGGTAAAAGACCAATGATGTTGGTGCCCTAAGGAAAAGAATGTATGCAATGCATTGATTAAAACTAATCTATGCCACCCAAATTGCAAAGAAGAGTTGTGGGTGGTCTTGTTATTGTAGTTGGTTGTTGTATGCAACAAGAGATTGTTTAGCAAAGGTATGGGAGATAGTGGCTTTTAGAGAATGACAACACCATGCATAAAAATAGAGTGTATACTCTTAACTCCTTGAGATGGGGAAGGACAATCTGAATGGAATGTTTAGCATGCCATATACTAAGTATAGAGAGATGCATGAAAGCAACCACATTAGTGAGGAATCAATATTGTTAGCATGATGGGAGGATGGTGATGTTGAGTACACACATAATTGTATAGGAAACGTAAGCAAGTCAATTTAGAAGCACCCACACCATTAGTTGTCTAACCTTGGTACTTCTAAGATGGAAGTGGAAGGAGTGTTATTCTTGGTTGAGATTATAACCAATGATGAACTTCAATTTTCTTAGAAGTGGTAATTGAGGAAATGCAACACTCGAATGTGTGGTTCAAGTTGATAGATGGAGTTGGCTTGGCTAAGATTTTTCCAAGGAAATGAATTGAAATTTCTAGAATTGGATAAGGCTCAAAGGCAAGTCAAGAGAAGATCAAGGATTAAAATTTATGGAGGTAGCTAGGATAGCTTGAGAGCTATAAATTTTTTGAGAATGGTGTAGCACCCAATGTTGGGCATTACCAACAATGAATTCATGATAATAAGGGAATTTCTCACCTTAAAATTCATCTTTTTTCCGAGAAGAAAAAAAAACTTTGTATTCCATAAGAGAATATACATGTTACTCTCCACATGGGACTAGTCCAAAAAATCTTATCAGCATACTAAAGTTGAGCATGAAATTGCTTGCTCGAAGAGATAGCCTTACCATATAACTAAAGCAGTCTTATACAATCTTACATTTTCAAAATACATTTACCAGAAAATTGCATGCTTACTACAGACTTGCACTAACATAGATTCCACCAGCCTGATATTATTCTTACTATGCAAAAAATGATGAAGAATGTTGAAGAATCTAAAGTCTAAAAGACAAGTCCAAGCGAACTTGGCCTTTGCAAAATTCATGGATGATGAACAAGCCCTCAAGGAGGGACAATGCTTCTTTGGAGATTTCATCCGCCCTGGAGTTTAATTGTCTATAGATATGGGAAAAGGAGGTTCATTCAAATTCATGAATAGGGGCTCGAATTTGAGTCAACAGAGATCGAAGGCAAACCACTTGTACCCAGAGGTTGTTGATTTCCCAGCCAATAACCACCTTTGAGTCACCCAGAACCTGCAATTTGTTCACCCCGTGAATTTTGGCAAAATGCAACAACGTGCATAAGGCAAAAAACTCTACCTTAGTGTTGGATCCATGGCCTGGGGCACAACGGATATAGAAGTAGTGGGAGGATTTTAGAAATAGAACCACACCAACACCACACTTGGGGGATTCCCTTGGCTTGTGCCATCGTAGAACCCCCAGGGTATGTCAAGGTCCAACAAGGGCATGGATAGCTGGCATGGATTCAATTTTTTAGGTTTGCATTTAAAGTCCTGAGAGAGCTTGACCACCATACCTGCCACCACATCAGCAGGGATCTGTTTAGCCTGAAATATGATAAGATTTAGAGCCCACCAGATGAAGTAGATGAAAAAACATGGGAGAGAGCCAAAGCATGACATGGACGCATCGGATAACCAATCTTTTAAACAGTCTTCAAGGCTCGATATATTTCATTTTTCCTTCAAAGAAAAAAAAATCAATTGTTGTCCAAACCTGGGACGAAAAGGGGCATACAACAAATAGATGTTGCACTGATTTAGATTCCACTATGCATAAAGAGAATATGTTTGGGCCTACCCATCCTCTTTTGAGACCATTGTCTTGATTCAAAAGTTTATTCCTTAGCGCAAGCCACATTGGAATTTTCGTCTTCAAAGGAGTGTGTAATTTCCAAACGCGTTCCCACCACCATGCTTTCTCACCTAGAAAAACAGCTTCGGCCTGCACCTTGAAATCTAGTTTAGCGGTGAATTCACTAGTAAGCTGATTTTTAGACTAGCTTAAAGTATCTTCCTCTTCTTCATTAATCTTAATGAAATTGGAGCAAAGTGTTCCAACATACCGTTTCCACTCTATCGTGAGCCTTCCTTCTAAACTTGGTTCCATATCAAACTTCCAACCAATACATCTAGGCCTGTCATGAGAAGGAGATTTTGCATCCCAAAGGAAATAAATGCCATGATCGTGGAGAATTGCTAGGAGATCCTCTAAGAGATTGAAGTCCTTGTCAACTCCTGCCCAAGAGTCCTCCCCTATTCTAACTTTCTTGTCGTTATCGCTTCTCCATATGGTCCAGTTTCCAATGAGGGGGAAAGCTTCCATAAAGACTTTCCACACAATTGAGTTATTCTTGAATAATTTTCGGGTATTATGAAACCAGTCCTCCACTGACAGGCTGGCGAAATACTTTGAGGCCATCACCCTTCTCCACATTGCTCTATTGTGCATGAGCCTCCATAGATTTTTAGCAGTTAGCACCTGGATGAAAAGGTAGATGTTTTTAATCCCCCAACCTCCCAAATTTTTTGGCTTAGCTATATTATACCACTTGACAAGAGGGATTCCCTTTGAGTTCCCATTGTCTGTCTAGAGAAATTGAAAGTTGGCCTTTCTAATTTTTGTAAGGATACCTTTCAGAACTTTGGCTATGGTGGTCTAATAAATAGGACTGTTGTTGAGAATGGATTATAAAATGATCAAACGACCTCCTCGCAATAGCCATTTGTACATCCATAAAGAAATTATGGCCTCTTCCTTTTTGAATAGCCAAAGCTAGTCATTGAAGGAGTGGGCATTAGGCTTCAACACAAAGCCCAAATATTTAAGGCCTTTGTCAATGTTGTTTCTCAAGAAGGGAAGCATGTTTTCCAACTGAGGCTGAAGATTTTCCTGAGGGAAGTTAAAAAAAAAAGATTGGACTTTATCATATTTATTTTCATTCTTGTTGCATGAAAAAAAAGGTCCACGATCTCTTTGAGGAATTGAAAGTCCCAAGGAGAACCTACACCAAAGAGTAGTATGTTGTCAACAAATAGAAAATGAGATATAGTTTTTGAGGGAGTGATTTTTACTCCTTTTATTGTGCCTCTGACCCTCGCATTGCTTATTAACTTTCTTAGCCCTTCGACTATCAACAGAAACAAAAAAGGAGACAAAGGGCAGTCGTGTATTATACCTCTTGAGGAGCTGAAAAAGTTGGAGGGAGAGCCATTGATGAGGGCCGCAAAGGAGGTGGATTGAATGTAGCCCATAATCCAATTGACAATAGAAAGATGCATTCCACTTTGTATCAATACAAGCCTAAGGAATACCTAGCTTAGTTTGTCACAAGCTTTAGAAAGATCCAACTTGAGAATAATAGAAGGGATTTTAGTCTTGATTGAGTGGAGGGTCTCCTGGGCCAATGAAACTACGTCATGAATTTGTCTTTTATACAGAAAACCGAATTGCTCCTCGAAAATGATGTCATTGAAGAGGGGCTTAAGCCTGAAAGGAATGATCTTAGAAATTAATTTATATATGGTGTTGCAATAAGAGATCGGCCTGAAGTCCTCTAAGGAGAAGGCTTCCTTCTTTATTGGAATGAGATCCAAATGAGTAGTGTTGAAAGAACCAAGAACTTTTCCATAGCATTTTGATTCCTGCACCACTTTGAGGAGATCATCTTTTAGGAGCTCATAAAATCCCAGGTAAAATTCAACAGAAAGACCATCTGGGCCAGGTATTTTTCCTTTTTGAAGGGAAGAGAGAGCTACAAGAATCTTGCCTTCCGTAATATCAACTATTAGGGAATCGTTCATTTCATCATTGAAAACCATAGGAAATAGATTTATAAGCTTTAACATTTCCTCAATTGGGCATCCTAGAGGTTCCTTGAAGAGATTGCCAAAGTAAAGCCTCTCTGCTCTAGATATGTCTTTAAAGGATTTGACTAAATGACCATTTTGATCTCTGATTTTCCACATGGAGTTGAGGTTTTTCTGAAAGTTTACAAATTTGTGGAAGAATTTAGCACTGTTATCTCCTTCCTTGAGCCAGATTGCCCTGCTTTTGAGACGCCACTTCGATTCTTCCTTGGCCAATAGGTCTTGTCTTAGGACTAAGAGGGACTTAAAGGATCTCTCTTCTTTAGATGAAAGAGGTCCATATGAGTTGTCCACAAAGAGAGAATGGATTTTAGATTCAGTTTCGAGAAGGACAGCTTGAGATTTCTTATCGAAAATGAAGTCCCATTCTTTGGTGGCTATTTTTACTTTGGCCAAATTATCCACAAATTGTTGCATGAAAAAAGTCCCAGAATCTTCGTGTAGGTGGAACCAGATCAATGAGACAATGCTTATGTAATTCTCCTCTGGGAACCAAGAGTGATTAAACTTCAGAGGGGAGGGAGGCTTAGCCTCTTTTTTAATCAATTTTCGGCAATATCAGTAGATGATCAGAGATACCCCGAGGCTACTCGTGATTTGATCAACCAAGGGTTGTTAAGGAGAGATTCAAAGATGAGGTACCTATCCAGAAACTTGGTAACCCTGTCCTCACCTTTTCTACCATTCCTTGAAGTAGGGGTTAGATTGGGAGGTTCAAAATCAACCAGATGCGCCTCCTCAATCAAGTGGGCAAAGAAACCTTCCAGAGGATTTCTTCTGGGGTGAGAACCCCAAACTTCCCAGATTGACAAGGTGAAGTTGAGATCACCACCTAGGATAATGTTGGAGGCAGAGAGAATCTCAGGCGAATAAAGAACTTCCCAACAGGGCCTTTTTTTAGAGTATGGGTTGTATATGTTGATTAGATGAAAGGAATCAACTAGAATATGATCCTCCAAGTCCACCACAATGCTTGAATTTAGAGAAGAAGTCGATGGAACTTTGAGACGAGGGTTCCAAGTTTTAAGAAGACCACCAGATAGTCTGACGAAGTCTATAGAGATAAAAGACCAGTCCTTCAACCAAGGGGAAAAGGTTTCCACTGCCTTAGAACCAAAGCACATGGTTTCTTAGATCATAATTACATCAGGTGAACAAGATTTAACAAGCCTCTTGAGGGGTAGAAACTTTGGGGTTCCCCCAACCCCATGTGTGTTGAAAGAAAAATAAATCATGCGGAAACCCTTCCCCGAGCATTCCCTGCTCCAAGGGCCTGCACAATGGTGGTCTTATTCCCACTTTTGATGTCTTTTTTGGCTTGAATCTATGGTAGAGAGAGGTGGGACTTCCATTAAACCTGAGATCCAAGAGGCTTGTCAAGTGTTATCCCCCAGTGATAGCCTCCTCTTCCTTTATTTTAAAACGCAGAAGGAGGTGGTAGGACAATTTGAAGGGGGGCTTGATTCTACTACTTTTTGAAGATCCAAGCAAAGAGGAGGGGGGTGAACTATCACCTTTAGCTAAGAGAGATTTACGAGAGACAAGGGGGTCAAGGTGTGGAGGAAATTGTAGGAGGGGACAACACCTTGGGATATTGAGTGATTGGGAGGGGAATAGGGACCTCAGGGACTTACGAGTAAGGGGTTAGATTAGGGAAAGACACTGGCTCAGGAAAAGTTGAAGCAGGTGGCAGACTGAGGAGGGGGGGGGAGAATGTGTGACTATGGGAGACCTCCTACCCTTCATTGAGTGCCTCAATCTGAGCCACTCGAGCTGAGTTGATAGCTTGGGAATCTACTTCCTTAGGAATCGATGTCGCATTCTCTGGCTTAGAGTCCAGTGGCATCTTTGTAGAAGCTTTTTGCTTCCACATTTTTTTGAATGGAGGCTTATGATGAGAGGAATTATGACACTAAGCCTAAATATGGCCAACTCCATGGCACCCAAAACACCTAAAGGGAAGTCTCCACTGGTCAATTTGTTGGGTCCAAGAGGAACTGCCACTCACTAACTCGATCTTCTCTAGTAGACCATCCTTTAAGTCAACTTCGACCTACACGCAAGCTCACCACCACTCTAGTCTTGAGTCCCAGCCAGGTTCAAGACTAAGAAAGCGACCGATTTTATTTCCAATGAACTCCATAACTTCTGCTTGCTAGAATGGAAGAGGGAGGTTCGAAAGGATGGCCGAAATATGGACTGGAGATAACAAGTATCGGGGTCGAAATTCATATCCCATTCTTTTAAGACCAGCTCGGATGGACCCCAACCCTATTTCTTATTGAAAATGGTAGACAAGTCTTAGCACGACCAAAATTCAAAGCACAGCCATCCCCTTACCATCACATGAAATTCCGGCCTATATCCAATGACCAGGAACCAGTTATCGTTGAGCCAACCTCCCCGAAACTTCGGCCTCACCGTTTTGCCACAGAATCTACCAACTGCAGCTTTTCCCAAGAGCTCGGGGATCGAATCCAACTTCACATCTTCTTCGACGACTATTTTTCAATTGTCTTTCCTAGATCGATTGCAGTGACTCTTCGCCTTTGAACTCATGGAAGAATGGGGAGGCTTCCGGAAGCCCTGCTTATCGTTCTGAGGGGAGGGAAGCGATTTAGATAGAGGAGATAATTCACCAGGCCAAGGGATAAGGAGAGGTAAAGAGGAAGATACCTCTCCTTGAGGCACAAAGGACTGAGGAGGCACTTCGCGGGAGGGAGATGAAAAATGACCCATCTTTCCAGCCTGCATGAATAAATGAGGAGTAGGACCGATGGGGAGTGCGACTATCGGATGGGGACCATGTGGCATGACTTGCGTATCGGGAACATCCAAAGTGTGTGCCCTCCTATCTCTCTGGAGACTGCAAAAATACATATCGATGAGGTTGTTGAGGTTGTTGTATTGACGATAAACTTCAAAAGGACTAGTAGAGGACAAGGAAAAATAGAGGACAAGGGAAAAAATTGTGAACGGATGTTGTAAACTCCCATGAGGTGCCTCCAAATAGGTAATATCAGGGATGATGTTAGAACCCATACAAGTATGATGAACCATGTCAATATTAACATGTTTGATGATGGGAATGTAGGTACGAATTTCTTCAACATACATGTGAGTGCATACATGTAATTGATACCCAAGTGAGGGTATGGTAAAGGAAGGAATTCTTTGTCATGTGAAACTATTGAAATATCTTGATGCATTCATGTGGTAGAATGTTGTGTTTAGCTAGTTATGAGAGAATAACTAAGATTAGTAAACTTTTTAGGCTAGTAATGTGAGAAAGAATGCCATGTGAGACAACCATGTATGAGACCACATCGTTGTTAGACTTGGGAAAGCCTATATCATTGCACATGTATCCAATGATATCCCTGTTGATATTATGGTAGTTGTGGGAGGTATTAACCTCCATGTGTAACCTTTGGCTAAAATAGAATATTCTGAAAGCAAAAGAAACCCTAAACAGATGTGTAAAAACCCTACAAGACAATTCAACTCAGTAAAAGAATTAATAATAAAGTATTATCTTCTAGAAGGACAAGTCGGCCCAGACAAGTGACAAGAACCACTATAAATAAGAGATGATCTAGCTCATTTGTACACTCATTTCACTCTCTCTCTCTCAAGCATGGCGCAAGTTTGGAGTTGCATCTACAAGATAGGAAGGTGGATACTCTGGAGTGTTTTATTGGTCTCTCTCTCTAGCGCCATCTAGCCTAAGATGTACACCCTCCCTTCTAGTATCTCTTGGTGGTGTTCTTGGTGATATTTCTTGGTGGTATTCTTGGTAAATGCAACTATTGCAGCTGCGTATTGTTCTTGTTATGTGGCTTTGGGACTTTATGTCTAGTGAGCTATATTTGGAGAAAGATGCGCTCTCTTGGTTATCTGTTGGTTCTAGTGTTGCTTCTGAAATCATTCTATCTAGAAAAGGTTATGGTGCTCGGGGGTGGTTGCATGCCTATGGTTGGGTGACAATATTGATATTGTCTATGGTAAAACGAGCACATCGAATATTTTAAGAGGTTATGGGCCCACACCACCTTCACGACAGTATAATCGCTGGAAGGTAAAGTGAAAATTCCTTGTTAAGCTCGTTGTGGCACCAGTTGCAGTTGCAGTTGCAGCTAGGGTTTTTGATTGTGCAACTGTAGCAAAGCCTAACCTAACCTTTTGGGCACTTCAAGTGAGAAGTTTGGCATAATTCCTGAACATTCTAGTGCACCTTAGCCTAGCTCACCTCTTAGTACTCTCAGCTAGCAAAAACGTCCAGTTTGAATTTTTGGGTCAAAGTCAAAGTTTTGACTAGTCAAAGTCAAAGGTTGACTTTTGGTCAAAATTATTTTTGTGGTCAAAGTTGACATTTCAGGGATTCTAGCTTGTTCTAATCATTAATTCAGTTTCTAACCTCTTCATGTCAAGATGGTGTCTAGTTTTATATTAGAAGACAAGTTGAATGATGATGCAAATTTCAAAGGTATGCACTTGTATATGCTTTTCATGTTATATAATCCAGCAAAGCATGAGAGTGTTTTACAAGGAATGTACAAGAGACCTTGTCCAAGAAATGATCTTGGATTTAGTACATTCATAGGAACAAGCAGTTGAAGCTCCAAGTTCTAGGTTTGATTAATCAAATTGTTAAGTTTCAATTTGTACATATCAAGTTTGATAGTTGCTATAGTACCAGTAAACACTATAGTTGTGACAACAATCTTTGAAAGGTTCTATTAATGTTAGGTATACTTGGTTGCATGTAAGTACTATTGATATAGATGCTTATTGCACTTGTTTGCAAAATGAACTAACATCTCCTCTAGGATATATCTCTTGTTTTTCTCCTGGGAAAGTCACCTTGGTAATTCTATGATCCTTGTTACCATAGATATGTTCTTATAAAAATGCTATTGGAAAAACTTTTTCTCTTCTTGTTATTGTTCTGGGCAGGTTACAGGCGATAGTTCTGAGAAGGAGCTACAGTGACAGTTGTGTTAAGGAAAAGATATGAAATGATCTTACTCAAGCATTTTCAGATCTTACTTGGCTAAAGCAAAATAGACGAGAATATCACCCTATGTTTATAGCCATCAAAAATTGTTTCCTAATCCACAAGTATTGGTTACAACTGCTTAGGCTGATTTTTTTATAAATGAAAGTTTGCTGAAAAATTCAATATTTATGTAATTTTCTGAATATAACAGATGCAGAAATAAATGTAGAGACAGAAGTAAAAACACCAAGTCAATAATGAAAATAGATGAGACATAAAGCAATCGTTTATTCAATTCCAATTTATCAGAGACTCATTCTCTTTACAAAATTCCCTGAGGAAGTTTTGGACCAAAGTCAAACTTAGATGTCCCGGATGAAAACCATACAAAAGGACTTCCGACAAAAAGTAAAAAATTGAACTTTTCAAAGCTGGATCAGCTTGCCAATAGATTGTTGCCCACTCGAATCTACACAATAGCCTTTATTAGTCATGAAATTTAATTCACAAACAGACGAGTCGACACAGACTATCAAAGATAGATCAACACCTCTGGAAAAAAAAGTGTCTGAATGATGTAATTCAGCCTTGAATCTTGATGTCTACAATAGGACCCTACTATCATAAAAGAGAATTAGGCTTTCAATGAATTAAAGAATGAATGAAAACCAAATTATCTCAATAAAACTCAAGAGCAGACCTTAGTATGCTTCCCCTTCTATTCTCCTCTTGTTCCTCCTTTTCCTTTTGCCTTTAAGCAATCAGAATTAGTTGAAGTAGTTAAACTACCTCTTTAGTTAATTTAACTAAAACTCAACCAACCTTTTAGTTAAGAGGGAAAAGTAATAAAATCATAACAAGGGTTTTTAATAAATAATAACTAGTAGGTGGGACCCCTTGTGACTCCCTTCAGTTCTTTAACAACATAACACAACTAGTTAATCAATCAAACACATCCCTCCTTGTGGCTTCCATCATCACTCTCGTAATTTGACAATTTATATCAATGATAATTGAAATTATATCCAAAAATATATTATCCATATATCCAAAAAATAGTGTGTTGTCCAAAATTTCAGAAGCCAGTTGTTCTCAACAATCAATAAATAAAAACACTTAAAACCCATATTTGTCACTATAGGAGGCAATCTTCCCCTTGTTGTTGTTGTCACTCTTTGATTTCTCTGAATTTGCCTTCGGTTGTGTGGAGCCTTTAGGCCTAATCTCACTGATAACATGAGAGCAATCATCTCTCAGATGCATGCAGGAGGACACGGATTTGGTAGAGTCATTTGAGGGAGAGGAGGGGGCAGCAACGACTTTTCTTTTATCAGGAACATGGTAGGCCTCGGTTGTTAAACTTTTGCTTGCATGGGAAGACTATACTGGTGAGTGGGCAGGGGCAGCTTGGACAATTTGATTAACAGGTGGAGGAGCAGGTAGAGACAAGTTAGGCTAGCCACGATGTTGGGAGACTGCTAGATGGACAATCTCTTGCCATCCGTCATTTTCAGGGACTTCGGGTTGTAATGAGACATGAGGGGGTACTGGGATACCAGGGACATGTGGGGCTTGGAAGGGAGGCCTTTCTGGCTTAGGTTGGACCACTCCTTGTCCAATCCAGCTAAAAAATCCAACTTGAAATAGTTGGCTCAACTCTTGTGAGTCTGCATCAAAATGTATAGAAAACCTTGGTCTTCTAGGGCCCCTGTTCCAATTTCCTCTTCCTCTGTTACCCCAGCCATGGCTACCTCTACTGAAAAAACTCATTCATGTATGCATTATTGATTAGCAAATAGTTTCTTCAACAACCATACATGACATCTCTTTAAAATATGAAACTAATTTTGGCTTAGCAATACATCAGACTCATGCAATCCAGTCCATACAAATAATTTAATACTTGTCAATAAGCAGGGGGTGAATAAGGGTTATGGGATATGTGAGGGATTATATTGAGCGAAAAGTGTTAAAATGAATGGGGGTAGGTCATGGTTACTGCTCAACAAATCATCAAACAATTAACGGTATCGTAAATCAAAAGAATATATCATTGTAACTCATCCTTGTGCCATCATTTAACTGCTATAATATAGAGTTTAACTTAACTATAATTTAATTTTAAGAATAGGCAGTGGATAGTGAATATGGGAAGGCGAGGGGACTTGTAATGTGCGAAAAAGTGAGAGAATGGTAGGGAAAAAATGAATATTGTTCATAAAACAAATCAAGTAATCCATAGAAACAACTCTGTATTCAATACAAAAGATACCAATACCAATTAAACAATTACAGTGTGTCAAAATTGTTCATTGTCCCACATTCAATTTCTTCAAACTTCTCAATTAACACAGTCTGTAATCTTACAATTAATCGCTATGACTTTCAACGGTCATGTTAAGAGAATACTTGGTCTCTTTTATTTCCTTTCCTTTCATTTAAAACAAAACCAAAAGAAACACACAGTCACATTGCTCCATAGCTATCCATCATATATCACTATAAAATATCAAACACAGTCCATAATTCACAAACGCCCAAATAAAACATATACACGTGTCTCTTTTCCAAATTGAACAGAATTCTAATACTTGCCCGATTTCATGCCCTTTTCATTATATTAACCAATAAAACTTGCAATGCAACCATCATACAAAACCTGAGCTTCATTACTGGTGATGCAATTAAATAAAACATGCATGATGCCTCCATAATAGACACACAGTGAAACAACGAAACCACAGTCAATAATTTCCACATTTTGACAAGATCCCGATCGGGACTAGTGAAACACACAGTAGTCACCAGTTCGCAATTGACACCGGGTTATAAGTGTTAGCACTAGGAGTCACCTTCTGATTGCAAGGAAGGTAAGCCCAGTACCCATCAGATTGTATGTGAAAGTATAAGTGTTTTTTTAAGGGTTGAATGGAAAAAACTCAGAATGATAATATCCCAACTCAGAAACAGGGCTAACATGTACCAACAAATAAGGTCTTGACTAACTTCAACCAGTAGTTTGGGAGTAAATGTGGATAGAAGGAAGACTTGAATGAGAGGAATGTAAGGGCTACTGCAAACATCAGGTCCACAAGAGCCTAAGGATGAAAGCTTCTTAAAACAAGATCTTCTTGAAAATAGAAACTAAGGAGCTAAATAAACACAGTGCCAATAAAATGATCAAACATCCATCATATCATTACCACAGTTATCCATGTGAAGCATTCAAACATGAACATTTAGCAATAGAGGCAAATAGTCTGAAATAGAAGTTGATTTCTATTAGTCAAAAAGTCTTAAGTCCAGTACACACTAGATCACAGTCACTTTATCCAAAATATTACAGTGTAGGGAGCCCTGCTCAACCATCCGAACCTTCTCAAGCAATTGATCTATCTATTTATCACAAGAAAGGGAGGCAACAGTTGGAGGTACGAGTTGGCCTCTCCTCCTTAAAAATCTCTAAATATTTATTTATCCTAACAACTAAGATAACAACCTATCCTATAAAACAGGGAAATGTTGGTGACTAATCCAATCATGCTTCTAACTGCTTTGATCCTATTTTGCTACTCAGCTCCTGTTTCTCCATGTGTCCCTTTTGGAGCATGTGGTTGTCTTCATGATGCCAGTTTCCTTCTCCATCATCAATCTATAGTTTGGTCTTCCTAGATCCCTGGTGTTTGTTGGCAGCTTCCTTGGGTAGCAAATCTGGGTAGCGCACTACTAGCAGAAAAGGTAGCGCCATTGTGTTGCATATGTGTGCCAACATTTGTCCTCTGTTGCAATATTGAGTAGCGACTGTAGGTAACGGCCCTGTGTTGTGCATGAGTGTGATCCTGCACTCTGCCAAATATTAAGCAGCGCTTTACGCAATGCCACTGTGTGCAACTTCTGTTCTGTGTAAGATATTATGCAGCGCCTTTATGTAGCACTGCCTATGCTTGTGTTTGCATACAGGATTGGGTATCATTACAGAAACGCAACGCCATTGAATCTAGAACATGTGTAGAGCAGTTTGTGTCCTTCCAAAATGACAAAAACCATTTCACTTAGTTGCCTCGACTATACCATATGTAGTGCCATTACCACTGAGTGAAACCAACACTTAGCAAAACTCAAAATCCATATATTTAAACGCCTAGAAGCCTGTATGGATGGCAGCGATAGGTATTTTCATATTAGTTAACCCTCCCAAAAAGGAACAATCCCCAAAAATGGAGCTTACCCTCTTACAAACTATTTTGTCATTTTGACACTTAACCTCATACTCTTTCTGGTGGAAAGAGTATCTTCAATTGACTCAGTAGACTTCTTCTTCTTAGCACTAGTGGGCTTCTTCAGTGTAGATGTGCTCTCCTTAGCTGTTGGTTTGTCATCCTCAATGGTAGCTTCAACTTACACCTGTAAATTTCTTTGTGCTACCTCATCTTGAAAGTGCTCCAGCTCTGCCTTTAACTTCCTGTTTTGGGATTGAAAACCTCTATTTTGTCTGTAAAGATTCTTTAGTTATTTATGAAGGGGCAGAGCCTTTCTCTCTGCAAACCTTGCCAAGACAAGGGTATGAGTGTAGCCAGCCATGAGCTCTTCCATTTGGGCCAAGTGGACCTTTTCTTTTGTTTTAAGATGAGCTATTTCTTTTCTTGCATCTCTAAGATGCTCGATAAGTCCTTTGTAGGTCTGACTGTCAGGAGGGGTAGTGGCATGCTAAGTCTCAATAGGCTTTTCCTTAGTCTCCTTTTCCTATTGCATAGGGGTTCCATCTTTCCTTTTCTCAGGCTTCTCAATGCCTTTGTCAGAGGTTTCATCTTTTCTCTCCAAAGGTATTTTAGTACCTTTACCCTTACCCTTCTGTGCAGGGGTTTCTTGCTTCTCCTTCATAGACTTTTCAATGCTTTTTCCCTTCTTCTTTAGAACAGGGGCTTCTAGCAAAGGATGCTCTTGGAAAACCTCCTTAGGAATCAATGACCTTGTGCAAGGTATTCTACTTTTGATTTCAACTGCTGGAGGAGAAGAGGGAAAGAGAAGCTTCTTCCCTTTCTTGGATGTAGCTTTGGTAGAAGAAGGCATCTCTTCTAACCCTGGTGGAGGTGGTGGTGAGAAATCTCTGTGTGGAGAAGGACAGATTTCCTCCTCAACTTCCTTGACTTGCTTGCTAATATCTGAAACAGGGGCTTTGGCCTTTCTCTTCTTGTTGACCCCTACTTTAGTACTGATGGGTGATGAAGGACCTGCGATCTGTGATTGGGAAGTAGGTGTTGGATCTAGCTTGAAATGAGAAGTAACCACAAAGTGCTCCCATGAAATCTCTTTCTTTCCCAACTCTTCAGAGACTAGCATCCTGATTAGTCCAGAATGGAAAAGACTAGAATCCACATCCTTATATTTGGCTTGCACCCTATCTGACATTTTACCTATACTTCTCAGTAGGTAATAAGGAACATTCATTTGAACCTTACCAGTAAAATGTAACAACAGCCTTATGTGGTAGTGATACAAGGTGTTAAATCTCCCTTCACAAGTAAAATATCTTTGTATGATTTTCAATAATCTGTCAAATTGTTCAACCAATTGACTTCTTGGCATACTCTTAGACAACTCATTGGTTTGATATTCAGGTTTAAAGAGATCTTTAGCATAGGGTGAACTCAAAACCATGGCCTTGAACCACTTTTCACTTGTAATGGGGATCCTTGTTGCAGCTGAGATAGAGGCTTCGGTTACCTCAAATTCTAAATCCCCAACCTTAGTTTTCCTACCATCAAAATGCAATGCAAACTCTTTTGCTACTTCTGGGTGGCCTCTATGCATGTTCTGACAGAAAGAGAGGCACCCTTCTCTTTGAAAGGCCTCTCTTTCCATGGGCTTAGTATCAAAAAGACGCATGTCCACTGGTTATGTCCTAACTATCTTGCCTCCTTTGTGAGCCTTCTTTGATTGGGGGTCTCCATGGCTCAGAATGAAGGCTCTTGAAAGGCTTAAGGGATGGTAATGATCAGGAAGGCTTTGAATAAAGTTTCAAATATACAAGGCTGACCCTTTGTAACTGAGTAAAACGCTTGATTTCGAGATGAAAGGAGGCAAGGGAAGCAATGAGAGGTTAAGCAGCACCTCTGGGTAGCGCAACGCATACGCAGAGGATAGGTTATCTACAGGCTTGCGATCTGAATGACTGAGGCAGGCAATAATAAACTGACTTAGATGCAGGCAATGAAGATACAGGTCTGGAAAAGAAAGAGGACCAATCTATCATGCAAAGAGGAGCTTCCTACGACTGTGCAAACTTGGCCAACCAAAACCCGAGCGCAAATTTCTTGTGAGAATTAATATGCAGAGGGGGGGCAACACGGAATACCTGTGTAGCAGACACCTGTTGGAATCTTCAACGAAATCTCAGGGTGAGATTGCAAAAACTTGGTCCCCTGAACCCACTTCAGTCATGAGCTTGGTTGCCTTGTTATCACCTGACCAGAACTTGTGAATTTGTGGAGCGCACTACTGTTGAGCCTTTAAAAAACTTAAACCGTTACAAGGCTCGTAAATGTAAGATATGGTAAGCATCTTTAAATAACTGTTGGCACTGAAAACAAGGGACATGAAATCAATCATGGCAATCATGACTTGATATGGAAGAATGGAAAATGTGACAAGCGCTATGGAACTTCCTAATGAGTAGGCAACGTTCCAATTCAAAATATGATTAGATAGGTAAGCGAGGACGATGAGGCATCCTTATGAGGTCATGAGTGAGGAGAGAGGTGCGTCACATCAGCCTGATCATGGGAGGTATTGACCTAGGGACAAATCATAAAAGGGACCAAAAGGAATAAACGATGAGTTAAAAGGGTTCAAGGATCAAAAATCAAATTGAGGATCAAAACACGGGCTATGACTCAACAGTTTAGTCATCCAAGGGGTCCTAACAACATAACTTTAAAGGGATGAAACTTTTTTTTTAAAGATTTAAAATCTAAGGCTTTAAAAATGATAAAAACAAACTCAAAGACCCAAGGCAATTTAGTGTGATAACATTGGCTCCACAGGGGATGGCATGCCCCCTGCGGGCTGCTAAGAATGAGTAGATTCAGTGCCTTATCCTAGGGCTATGGGGTCAGTTATTGGAACACAAAAATAAAAAGAAAATGATATTTACAATGACATGAAGAGCCACTCCAGTCTCAAGCAAAGTACTTTTTCGGGAAATGCCCATTTACAGGGCCACCAAAAACCTCTTCATTCTCCATATTCTGCAACTTGAAAGTGTTATTAGGGAATACCTCAGAGATTTTGAAAGGACCGATCCATAAAGCTTCAAATTTATCATGCTTGCCTTTATCTTGCCTCGGTGCATCCCACTTGAGCACCAAATCGCCCAATTGAAAATCCTCTTTGTTCACCTTCTTGTCGAATGCATGCTTGATCTTCAGTTGATGATCATATGCTTTATCTACTAGTTGTTCCCGGTTCTGCTACACTTCAACCAGCTGTTGAATCCTCCTGATCATATCATCCAGCTCCCCTTGATAATCTTGGAAGAATTTTTCCACAGGTAAGGCAAGTTGAGAAGGAAAAATGGCCTTAACTCCATACACCAGCTGGAAAGGAGAAAGACCCAAGGCCCTCTTTGTTGTCACTCTGTCAGCCCACAAAGCAAACTTGAGTTTTGAATCCCATGCCTTTTTGTTGTCCTCCAACAAATTTTTAACAATCTTTACAAGGCTTTTGTTTGAGGATTCTGCAAGCCCATTTCCCTGTGGGTAGTAAGGGGTTGAATGAATCAATGTGATCCCATATTGTTCACAGAACTGAATTAGTGGCTCAGCCTTGAAAGATGCAGTATTGTCAGTGACAATTTTGTTTGGGCAACCAAACCTCACCATAATGTCTTCAAGGAAACCAATGATCACTTTGTGGGAAGCATTCCTGGTAGGGATAGCTTCTATCCACTTAGTGAAGTAATCTGTGGCAGTCAAGATCCATCTATGTTGGCCACTGGAAGCAGGATGAATTTCCCCAATAAAATCTAAGCCCCACTGTTGAAAAGGTCCTGAGACTGCTGCAGGCTTTAATGGAAAAGACTTAAGCTGTTGCTTTCCATAAAATTTATGACATTTAACACATGCTCTGATCTTAGCACAAACATCTGTGAATAGACTAGGCCAAAAATACCCAGCCCTGAGAATCTTGTAGGCAGTAGCCCTCCAAAAATGATGCCCCCCACACAAACTGTCGTGAAAATCAGACATAATCCTTTGGGCTTCTTGCGGGTCTAGGCATCTCAACAACACTCCCAATGGATCCTTCCAATACAAAATTTGATCAACCAAGCAGTACTTTATTGATTTGAGTTTTAATGCTCTCACCTTGTTCTTTTCCATACCACTTGGAGGTTGTAAATTCTGCAAGAAAAATATAATGTCCTTGTACCAACTGCAATCTGCCAATGTAGGGCTGACTTGAGTACCTCTATTGTTTAATTCGGTCTGCTGCATTTCTGAACACGAGACAATGAAATTTACTCCCAACACTGAGCAATTTGATTCAACCAACAACTTGGATAAGCCCTGTCCTTTGACCAATTTGGTAGGCCTGATTTCTAAATCAAATTCAAGGATTTTAGCAATCCATTTGTTGTGTTTTCCATCAATATCAAGTTGAATCGGAATTTCTTTTACAGCAGTTGATGGAACATAAGTGATAACTCTTGAATGCAGCACATAAACTCTGAAGGACTTAAGAGCTTTAACCAGTGTGTAGGCTTGTTTATCCATAATGTCATATTTTAATTCTGCATCTCTCAAAGCTCGGCTGAAAAAGACAATGGATTGCTCTAAGCCTTCTGAGTTCTTCTGCAACAAAACTGCTGCTACTGTATCAAAAGAGGCAAAAGAAAAAACAAGAAAGTCCTTGGAGTAGTCTGGGCTGACTAAGACCGAGGCTTCCGTCAAAGCTTTCTTTATTTGATCAAAAGAACTACATGCCTCAACAGTCCACTTGATTTCATTATCTTCCTCAACATGGTTGTGATATACTTAAGCAACTCAGCAAAATTTGACACAAACCTTCTCAAGAAATTAACCTTTCCCATAAAATATTGAACCTCCTTTTTAGATCTAGGTAGTGATAAGGTTAGTATGGCTTCAACCCTGCTGGAATCAATCCTCACACCTTCAGCTAACACGATATGCCCCAATAATTTTCCTTCTTTCATGGTGAACAATGACTTTTTCGAATTCAAAGAGAGGCCAAATTTTCTGCATTTTAAGAAAACCTTTCTTAAGTGATCACAGTGCTCTTCATCAGATTTAGAGAACACGGTTATGTCATCTAAGTAGATAACAACAAATTTGTCCTTCTCTCCAATAAAAGATATGTCCATAGCTCACTGAAATGGCACCCCCGCGTTCATCAAACCAAAGGGCATCTTGGCGTACATGAATGTACCCCAAGGAGTGGTAAAAGCCGTCTTCTCTCTATCCTCTGGCAAAACAGAAATCTGGTTGTAGCCAGAAAAACCATCAACCATAGACATCTGGGTTGCACCTGTCACCCTCTGTAATATATGCTCCATCTTGGGCAAAGGGTAATTATCTTTTTTAGAGCTTCTGTTCAGATTCTGAAAATCAACACAAAGTCTGATTTCTCCATTATTTTTCCTCACGGAGACCAAATTAACCACCCATTCGGAATATCTCAAAGGAATAATAATTTTTGCATCTAAAAGTTTTTTTACCTCCTTCTCCATGACAGGCAACAACATAGGATTGATTTTCCTCAACTTTTGCCTGAAGGGCTTGGTCTCTTCTTTTAATGGAATCTTGTGCTCTATAATGCTTGTGTCATAAGTTTGGAGATCTTTGTAAGTCCATGTGAATACATCAGCAAACTCCTTTAACAATTTGACATATTTTTCCCTCTGCTCTCTTGATAGGCTGCTTGACAACTTGACAAATTTTGGATCCTTCTATGTTCCCAAATTGCACTCAGTTATATCAGCATCATCAGTAGACGCTTTCCCCTTTACTTCCACATCATTTTCATCAAATAATTTCTCCAAAGGAACTAGTCCTTTTGGAATATGGTTGCTAGGTAGCTACACAATATGATGATTAGCAATTTTGTTAAGAAAAACATCAGCATGTGGAGTAATTTCAGAATCATGATCCTGGTCAATGTGTAATGCAGAAAATTCATCAACAGACTCAAGGAATTTTTTAAGTTCTAAATCATCTTCAAACACCTTCCAATATTTGACATTGTCCGGTATGGAAGATTTGTATTTGACTTCTACATCATACTTGAGTTTGGGTGGTATAGGTATCCTGAAATTGCTTGCTTATACAACCAAAGAATCAGCCACAGAATTCTCATCTCGTGGAATAAAAGAGATGTCAAACTCAGGGAAAAAATTCTCCACTAGGTCCCATACTTCATTTCTATAAGATCTAAGCCTAGGGTGCTTAGTTTGGCAAAGATTCTTGGTCTGATGGACTATCAATTCAACATCTCCAAATACTGATAGTTTTTTAATCCCCGTATCTTTTGCAGCTCTCAAGCCCAAGACAAGAGCTTCATACTCTGCCACATTGTTGGTAGTTTCAAATTCTAGTTTGTATGACAAAGATATAGTCTCCTGAGTTGGTGAAACAAATACCACTCTAGCACCGGCACCTTCCTTAGAAGAGGCTCCATCAAAGAACATCTTCCAAACATAATTGGTTAAAGGAGGCTCTTCAGATAAGGTAGCAGACTTTTTTCTTATTTCAAGAGGAGTTTCAGGAGCATCAGTGAGCTGCAAAATGATGGACCCCAAATTGGTATCAAGAGCAAAGATAGGATGATTAGCAGGGTTTGCTTCATCACTAATAATGTAAGCCAGTTGGGCTTCTCTGTAAAGTCTTCTCTGCTCCCCACCAAACACAAGGATAGTTGCATAGGAGAGATCCATCTGTAAGGTCCCTCCAAGTATTTTAATGCAAGACCTTGACAAGAGCATGCCAAACTTGGGTGAAACATCAGCCACCATCACATCCATAAGTATACCTTTCATGGGTAGTTGAAATAGAGTCACAACCATATCCTTAATGACCCCCAGACATTTTACTTTCCTAGAATCAAAAGAATATAATTCATGATAGGTTTTTGTGACTTCCAGTCCAAGTTCATCCATAACAAATTTTGGCATGAGATTATGGGAGGCTCCCGAATCCAAAAGACAGTTATGCAGTACCTTGTCATGAATATTGAGAGAAGTATAGAAGGGAGGGGATGAGTCATCTTTGTCTTCTATCAAAGGGCCTAAAATCACAGCTGGTTTTTCATCTTGCAGATTTATTGAATCAGTGAAATTAGGAGAGGCATCAGGCTGTAACATTTGGGTCAGATATTTTTTAAATTCTTCATTTTTTATCAATTCCAAAAAAGGTACAGGAATCTTAATTTTCTAAATCTCATTTTAAAAATTGAATGATGGGGAAGGCTTCAAAATCTCTTTGGTTTCAGGAGGAGGATTTATGATCAAAAGTTGTGGGTTTTGAGAATCCTTTTCATTGCTGCTCACTGTCACAGTCTTGGAAGAATCTTCTTTTTGAACAGGCTGACTAGGGGCAACATTTTTTTCTTCATTCTTCTTAGATCTCAGATTATATCTACTAACATTTTCCTTCCTTTTTTCTCCCTTGCTTAACTCATTAATTTGAATATCCATTAAAAATTGCTCATAAGAGGATTGAGTCAAGTGTGGGGATGGGGATGTACCACCTAAACAGTGGATCTCAGGATCAACCTCTACCTCTTCTTCTTCTTCATCAGCAACCAAATTATTTTGAAAAGGAGCTTGAATCCTCTGATCATCTCTCTCTCTGTTTATGGGATCTCTGGGAAGGATCTGGGGAGCATTGTTGGGTCTCCTGAAATTACCTCTATTTTCAGTGTTCTAAGTATTTCTATATGGTTGTCTTCCTTCTGATTTTAACTTCTCAATATCAGTAGAAAGGGACTTTACTAATTTGGTCAACTCATCTACCTGTGAATGAACGACAGGAGAGTCAGAAGTGGAAGCTTCAGCTCTGTTTTTCCTCTTATCTCTGTCAGATTTTCCCCTGAGCTTATCTGAGGCAATTATGTTGGATTCTACCTCTAAGGCAGCATCATGCATATGAACTAAGGAAGGTGACCTTCTTTCTCTCAATAGAAGGCAGAAATCGGAGTCAAAAGCACTTGCATAAGTGATTTTTTACATGGTTTCAGTGGGTGTGATCTCATTAGGGATCTTCTTGTACATTTTGTTAAATCTTTTAGAAAAGTCAGAGACAGACTCTCCTTCTTTCCTTTTCAAAGATCCAAATTCAGTGATTTAATACAAAAAAACTTTTTTGTCACCCGAGTGCCTCAAGAAGTCTTCATCCAACGCCTCAATACTAGTGATGGATCCAGGGGCCAGGCCTCTAAACCACTTCCTAGCCTCACCAAAAAGGCTTTGGACGAAAACCCTCATCCAAACATCTTCATTTTCAATATTTTGGTTATCTGCATAACTATAGAAAGCAACAAGATATTCCTCAGCTATTATATCTTCTTCTCCAGTAAACTTGGGTATGTATTTCAAATAATCTCCAGGGGGAAGAGAATTCATTGGCTAAGGCAAAACTAGAGGAGCATATCTTGCAGCCACTATAGCATCCATCCTATTTGCAGGGGGGTTAACAACTGCCATTTGATTTTGGATTTTAGGTGAACAAGCAGAAGAAAGAGACCTAGCTGTGTGCAGATTAGGAGAAGGAGAAAAGGATAAAGGGGAGTTTCCAATCTTTACAATAGTAGGTGGAACCTTGGAAGAGGATGGAATGGTCTGAGAAGGGGATGAAGTTCCTACTTCTTTGGCAGCAAAAGTTTTAACAGAGAGAGGTGTAGCCAAACCTAACGTAGGGAAATCTTCAAAACTATCAACACTAAAACACTTCTCAAAATTAGGGGAGGAGAATATGTCAATGTTTTCTTCTTTCAATTCAGTTTCAAAGGTAGAGTATTCAACAGGAAACTCTTCAAAATCTATCTTTTTAGATACTTCAATGGAAGATAAAGGAAGCTTACTTGATAAAACCGCTAGAGTATCAAGAGTGGAATTAGGCAACTGACCAGAAGCACTTGTGGTAGCAACAGAATTTTTTTTTTGAGAAGCTTTTCCCTTGTTGATTATCTTCTCTAAGTCGGCCTCAGGCGGAACCAAAGGTAACTGTGGATTTGATCTTGTGTGTCTGCCTTTAGGCACCAGAGATGAATCAATGGAGTCACCAGGTGCAAGATGCAATCTTCAAAATACTAGGTCCCAATGCACCTTGAGAGATAGTAAGCATTGTCATTCTATCCCAAGGACAAGTCTTGAAATCGTTCCCCGACAATGGCGCCAAAAATGTCAGCACTAGGAGTCACCTTCTGATTGCAAGGAAGGTAAGCCCAGTACCCATCAGATTGTATGTGAAAGTATAAGTGTTTTTTAAAGGGTTGAATGGAAAAAACTCAGAATGATAATATCCTAACTCAGAAATACGGCCAACATGTACCAACAAATAAGGTCTTCACTAACTTCAACCAGTAGTTTGGGAGTAAATGTGGATAGAAGGAAGACTTGAATGAGAGGAATGTAAGGGCTACTGCAAACATCAAGTCCACAAGAGCCTAAGGAAGAAAGCTTCTTAAAACAAGATCTTCTTGAAATTAGAAACTAAGGAGCTAAATAAACACCATGACAATAAAATGAACAAACATCTATCATATCATTACCACAGTTATCCATGTGAAGGATTCAAACATGAACATTTAGCAATAGAGGCAGATAGTCTGAAATAGAAGTTGATTTCTATTAGTCAAAAAGTCTTAAGTCCAGTACACACTAGATCACAGTCACTTTATCCAAAATATTACAGTGTAGGGAGCCCTGCTCAACCATCCGAACCTTCTCAAGAAATTGATCTATCTATTTATCACAAGAAAGGGAGGCAAGAGCTGGAGGTACGAGCTAGCCTCTTTCCCTTAAAAATCTCTAAATATTTATTTATCCTAACAACTAAGATAACAACCTATCCTATAAAACAGGGAAATGTTGGTGACTAATCCAATCATGCTTCTAACTGCTTTGATCCTCTTTTTCTGCTCAGATCATGTTTTGCCATGTGTCCCTTTTGGAGCCCGTGGTTGTCTTCATGATGCCAGCTACCTTCTCCATCATCAATCTATCCCAAAGCTGTTAGTTTGGTCCTCCTAGATCCCTGGTGTTTGTTGGCAGCATCCTTGGGTAGTAAATCTGGGTAGCACACTACTAGGAGAAAAGGTAGCGCCACTGTGCTGCATATGTGCGCCAACATTTGTCCTCTATTGCAATATTGAGTAGCGCCTATAGGTAGCAGCCCTGTGTTGTGCCTGAGTGTGATCCTGCACTCTGCCAAATATTACGCAACGCTTTAAGCAGCGCCACTGTGTGCAATTTCTGTTTTGTGTAAGATATTACGCAGTGCCTTTGTGTAGCACTGCCTACACTTGCATTTGCATATAGGTTTGGGTAGCATTACAGAAACGCAACGCCTTTGAATCTAGAACATGTGCAGAGCAATTTGTGTCTTTCCAAAATGACAAAAACATTTTCACTTAGTTGCCTCGACTATACCATAGGTAGTTCCATTACCACTGAGTGAAACCAGAACTTAACAAAACTCAAAATCCATATAGCTAAACAACTAGAAGCCTATATGGATGGCAGCGATAGGTATTTGCATATTAGTTAACCCTCCCAAAAAGGAACAATCACCAAAAATGGAGCTTACCCTCTTACTAACTATTTTGTCATTCTGACACTTAAACTCATACTCTTTCTAGTGGAAAGAGTATCTTCAATTGACTTAGTAGACTTCTTCTTCTTATCACTAGTGGGCTTCTTCAGTGTAGATGTGCTCTCCTTAGCCGTTGTTTTGTCATCCTCAATGGTAGCTTCAACTAACACCTGTAAATTTCTTTGTGCTACCTCATCTTGAAAGTGCTCCAACTTTGCCTTTAACTTCTTGTTTTGGGATTGAAAACCTCTATTGTGTCTGTAAAGATTCTTTAGCTATTTATGAAGGGGCAAAGCCTTTCTTACTGCAAACATTGCCAAGTCAAGGGTATGAGTGTAGCCAGCCATGAGCTCTTCCATTTGGGCCAAGTGGACCTTTTCTTCTGTTTTAAGATGAGCTATTTCTTTTCTTGCATCTCTAAGTTGATTGATAAGTATTTTGTAGGTCTGACTGTCAGGAGGGGCAGTGGCATGCTCAGTCTCAATAGGCTTTTCCTCAGTCTCCTTTTCCTCCTGCATAAGGGTTCCATCTTTCCTTTTCTCAGGCTTCTCAATGCCTTTGTCAGAGGTTTCATCTTTTCTCTCCAAAGGTCTTATAGTACCTTTACCCTTACTCTTCTGTGCAGGGGTTTCTTGCTTCTCCTTCATAGGATTTTCAATGCTTTTTCCCTTCTTCTTTAGAAGAGGGGCTTCTGGCAAAGGATGCTCTTGGAAAACCTCCTTAGGAATTTATGACCTTGTGAAAGGTCTTCTACTTTTGATTTCAACTGCTAGAGGAGAAGAGGGAAAGAGAAGCTTCTTCCCTTTCTTGGATGTAGCTTTGGTAGAAGAAGGGATCTCTTCTAACCCTGGTGGAGGTGGTGGTGAGAAATCTCTTTGTGGAGAAGGGCAGACTTCCTCCTCAGCTTCCCTCACCTGCTTGCTAATCTCTGAAACAGGGGCTCTGCCCTTTATCTTCTTGCTGACCCCTGCTTTAGTACTGATGGGTGATGAAGGACCTGCGATCTGTGATTGGGAAGTAGGTGTTGGATCCAGCTTGAAATGAGAAGTAACCACAAAGTGCTCCCAGGAAATCTCTTTCTTTCCCAACTCTTCAGAGACTAGCATCTTGATCAGTCCATAATGGAAAAGACTAGAATCCACATCCTTAGATTTGGCTTGCACCCTATCTGACATTTTACCTATACTTCTCAGCAGGTAATAAGGAACATTCATCTGAGCCTTACCAGTAAAATGTAACAACAACCTTATGTGGTAGTGATACAAGGTGTTAAATCTCCCTTCACAAGTAAAATATCTCTGTATGATTTTCAATAATCTGTCAAACTGTTCAACCAATTGACTTCTTGGCATACTCTTAGACAACTCATTGGTTTGATATTCATGTTTAAAGAGATATTTAGCATAGGGTGAACTCAAAACCATGGCCTTGAACCACTTTTCACTTGTAATGGGGATCCCTGTTGCAGCTAAGATAGAGGCTTCGATTACCTCAAATTCTAAATCCCCAACCTTAGTTTTCCTACCATCAAAATGCAATGCAAACTCTTTTGCTACTTCTGGGTGGCCTCTCTGCATGTTCTGACAGAAAGAGAGGCACCCTACTCTCTGAAAGGCCACTCTTGCCATGGGCTCAGTATCAAAAAGACGCATGTCCACTGGTTTTGTCCTAACTATCTTGCCTCCTTTGTGAGCCTTCTTTGATTGGGGGGTCTCCATGGCTCAGAATGAGGGCTCTTGCAAGGCTTAAGGGGTGATAATGATCAAGAAGGCTTTGAATAGAGTTTCAAATATACAAGGCTGACCCTTTGCAACTGAGTAAAACGCTTGATTTCGAGATGAAAGGAGGCAGGGGAAGCAACGAGAGGTTAAGCAGCGCCTCTAGGTAGCGCAATGCATACGCAGAGGATAGGTTATCTACAAGCTTGCAATCTGAATGACTAAGGCAGGCATCAATAAACTGACTTATACATGTCTGGAAAAGAAAGAGGACCAAACTATCATGCAAAGACGAGCTTCCTACAACTGTCCAAACTTGGCCAACCAAAACCCGAGCACAAATTTCTTGTGAGAATTAATATGCAGAGGGGGGGCAACACGGGATACCAGTGTAGCAGACACCTGTTGGAATATTCAATGAAATATCAGGGTGATATTGTGAAAACTTGGGCCCCTAAACCCACTTCAGTCACGAGCTTGGTTGCCTTGTTGTCACCTGACCCAAACTTGCGAATTTGTGCAGCGCGCTACTGTTGAGCCTTTCAAAAACTTAAATTGTTACAAGGCTCGTAAATGCAAGATATGGTAAGAATCTTTAAATAATTGTTGGCACTGAAAATAAGGGACATGACATCAGTCGTGGAAATCATGACTTGAGATGGAAGAATGACAAACGTGACAGGCGCTACGGAACTGCCTAATGAGTAGGCAGCGTTTCCAATTCAAAATATGATTAGATAGGTAAGCAAGGACGATGAGGCATGCTTATGAGGTCATGAATGAGGAGAGAGGTGGGTCACATCAGCCTGATCATGGGAGGTATCGACCTAGGGACAAATCATAAAAGGGACCAAAAGGAATAAACCATGAGCTAAAAGGGTTCAAGGATAAAAAATCAAATTGAGGATCAAAACATGAGCTATGATTCAACAGTTTAGTCATCCAAGGGGTCCTAACAACATAACTTTAAAGGGATGAAACTTTTTTTTAAAGATTTAAAATCTAAGGCTTTAAAAATGATAAAAACAAACTGAAAGACCCAAGGCAATTTAGTGTGATAACAATAAGAACACAACGATCCAAAGCATAACAAAAAAGAGGCAGCCCTCTGACTGTACATTATCATTTATTCCTAATCAATCAATTTAATCAAATAAAAACGAGCTAGGTTTTCGACGCAACTGTCATAATGAAAAGGAGACAACCCCTTGATTGTATATCGTCTCTCATCCCCGATCACAACTTTCTAACCAACTCAATCCAATGAGTTCAATATAAGTACTCAAAGCAACTGTCATAACCGCTCACCCAATTTATGACAGTCAACAAGATGCCCGACAAGAGTGAGAATAGTTGGGGAATATTAAAAACAGGCTCTATAACAATGAACTCAAAGAAGTAATTAGGAGTTCGTTGGGTCATGAAAACAAAGAGAGACTGGAGGCCAAACATATCAACCAATAGGCATAGACCCTTCGATGCAAGCACGATAGAACCACAGGGTTCCTTATAACTCTTGGTTTGTGCAATGGCGCAACAGTTCAACGACGGGTATGGTAGGAGGACGAAGCAGAGTGAGTATCCAGTTTACAGTGACAGGTACCCCAGAGCACACAGAGGTATAACGTCCGTGCATTTCTCATGAGCCGAATCAATTTTTAACAATGTCAGTTGGAATGCAGACCCGAGCCATAATTTATATCACCAACAATTATAAAGCATACATATTGGCATAATGGCCACCCGATAACCAACTTCTGAGATATGTTGAGTCCAATACCACAAAAATAAGCGCTCGACTAGGTGAATAACCCATGACCATGACTCTGGAAAAGACATAGTGACCAAAAGGCAGTCCGAAAAAATACACAACAACCCCATAGCAGCCCGAATACAACTGGAGATCGTTACCCTCAAATATGTGAGGAAGCGGCCAGTAAGGATAAACAAAGTGAAACCCTCCAACAAAAAACAGAGCGATAATACCCATATACACTTAAAACAACAGAGAGTCATCACAGTTTTCACCACATAGAACAACCAGTGAATGCATAACTTAACCAACCAATTCCTTTACTTGCAAAACGAATAACCACACAATCATTCCAAAAAGAAGACCCACACATTTACATAATTGTCAATATCAGGAAAACACAAACCAACGCATCACTGAGCCATCATTCATTCATACACAGAGCGAAATTCATGGATGGGTGAAAATAACCATACTTGTAACTAATAGTTTTAAAAAGGGGCGAGCTAGCTGAGCACTTCCTTCGCTGGCTTGGATCTCGGAGCTTAACCACTAGCAAAACGAAATGCAACAATAACCATACTAGGGTGACGGACCGATGGGGGAAGTATGGAGTGACGTGCATTTACTGCACGTCACTTCCATCTTCTTCTTCATTCAATTTTGAAGTACACGACAACCAACAATCACTAATACCATTAACCATGCCATTAATTCCAAACCATTGAAATTTGCGACCACATTGCTTGTGAAATGCGCCACCCAAAAATCATATTAACCATTTCCAAACTTCCATACTATACCATATATATTGCTATATCAAATGCGCCCAATATAACTCAAATACAATTCGCATAGCCACTAACTATTACTAGTTAGGATTTAACACTAACTTGTTTCATTTAAATTGCACATAACTTCTAACATAGCATAGTATATGCTCTTTCCTTTGGATTTTTATTTTGTAAGTTTCCTTCCCATTGCTTTTGTTTATGTTGTTACTAACATATGTCTTGTGCGGTTGTATCTAGGTGATAAATCATGGTGACATGATCGAACATAGCACTGTAAATATATGCCAATCATAACATGAAATTAAAGCTTTGAATAACAGAAAATCTCATAAAATGCATTATCCACCTGCCATTATGACAAAATGAAACCAAGACTGCATCATCAACCATATAATACCTTGTAAGCAACATCGAAACAACAGCATAAAATGTGTGATATGACTATCTCCAAGCCTCTAGTCTACAAGGGGGTCCCACCTACTAGTATTATATCTTATTAGCATAGTTTAAATAATAGGATTTAGCAATACTTTGCGGGAGAAATTCCTCGTTGCGATTTTTATCGTCAACAAGTTGCAAACATGGAGCAGATGACTCCATCAAGTGGTGAGGCAGGTGATCTCGCCAAGTACCAATTCTAAAGGAAGTGTGGCAAGAAAAATAAGTTTTGGACATCATCAACAAAGCAGGAGAGTACACCTCAGATGATTTCAAGGCATTCTACAGAGATGTCGGGATTAGGAGGGAGCTCACTACTCCTTACAATCCTCAACATAATGGTGTAGTAGAAAGAAAGAACCAATCCATTGAATAATTTGTTAAGGCAATGATGAATGACCAAAATCTATCCATGTTTCTATGAGGACAAGAAACTATGACAGCCATACGTGTTTTGAATGGAAGTCCTCATCGTATATTGAAGAACGTGACTCTAGAAGAAGCTTTCTCTAGAAAGAAGCCAAGTGTTGAACATTTGAGGATCCTTGGTTGTCAGTCAAGTGGAAAGAATGGAAGGAAGCTATGATGGAAGAATATTAATCATGAAAAATGATGTGCCTAGAACTGAAGGAAATTATGTAGTCACTTCAAAATGAGTTTACAAGATAAAGCATGTAGTGGATAGAAGTATCGATAAATACAAGGCAAGATTCGTGGCTAAAGGGTTCTCCCAACAGGAGAGAGAAGACTATGATGAGACGTTTTCTCCAGTTGCCAAATACACCTCTATTAGAGCCATCATATCTCTTGCAACATCCATGGGTTGGAGTTTACATTAGATAGATGTAAAGACCTCTTTTCTCAATGGAGTAATTGAGGAAGAAGTATACATAGAGAAACCTCAAGGTTTTGAGGTACACCCGAGATAAATCCATGTGTGCATTCTAAGGAAGGCCTTGTATGGACTCGAGCAAGCTCCAAGAGCTTGCTATGAACGAATTGACAGTTACTTGACGAGGCTTGGAATTTCCAAGAGCTATGTTGATCCAAACCTTTATTTATAAGGTTGTGAATGATGCACATGTGGTCCTGCTACTATATGTTGATGATTTGTTTCTGACAGGTGGAGAGCCTCTCATTATTCAATGTAAGAGGGAGTTAGCCTTTGAATTCAAGATGAAGGATCTTGGTCTCATGCATTATTATTTGGGACTAGAAGTATAGCAAAATCATGGTGAAATCTTCCTAGGGCAAGGTAAATATGTTGTAAAGATCCTTCAGAAGTTTGGGATGATGGATTGCAAATCCATGGCAACTCCCATGGTGATAGATATGAGGAAGTTGAGAGACTATGATTCTGATCCAATAGACTCGTCCCTTATCGGAAGTTGATTGGCTCATTAATGCATTTGGTGAATACCCAGCCAAAAATTTGCTTTGTTGTGAACACGTTGAGCCAGTTCCAGTTGGAACCTAGACATGAGCATTGGATAGTTGCAAATCATATTTTGAGATATCTTCGTGGGATGCTAAACTATGGTTTGAGATATGCCTCAAACAATTATATACATCTGCATGGATTTACCGATTCAGATTGGGCAGGGAGTGCAGATGATAGAAAGAGTACTTTTGGTGTATGTTTATGTTTGGGATCTTCTATGATATCATGGGCTAGTAGGAAACATAATTTTGTTGCACTCAACACTGCAGAAGTGGAATATATTGCAGTTTGTGATGTTTGTACGGAAGCAGTATGGCTCTGTAAGCTGGTTTCTGGACTATTTGATTAGGTGTTGGATTTGACTATGATATATTGTGATAATCAAAGATGTGTGAAGCTTTCAAAGAACCTTGTGTTCCATGACAGGTCGAAGCACATTGAGATCAAGTACTACTTTATCCATGATAAAGTCCAGAAGGGAGAAGTGATTCTCCAATACATCTCCACTGATGAGCAGACAACTGATATTTTGACGAAGCCTTTGTCCAAGATAAATTTTGTATACTTGAGGGACAAGCTAGGACTCATGGAGATTTATCCATTGGATGAAAGAGAGGAGATGACTTCCTCTATTGGGAGGGAGTGTTGATGGACAAACATTCTGCATGTGGAGAATGGTCTAGGTTGACAAATTGTTGATGTATATCTGATCCGGATTTATGCACGAACACAATGAAATACAGAAATACACATAAACGCAGAGATGTAGCAGAAGAAAAACTTCATTTTATTAACATCAAATGTCTGAAATATGCTTACAGACAGAATGGAAATAAAATAGCTTGGACGTTGGTAGCTTATCTCTGAGAAGAGATGTGGCAGCTACTGGCCTCTGAAATCTATGTTACAATGAGGCTCGAAGGCCTATATATTATTGAGAAACCATGGAAAACCCTAAACATCCAAAAACCTAACCCTAGGAGATGAAACACCAGAATATGGGCCCCGTTGGGGTAAATTGGTACATCAATTTCCCGGGGTCGTAACTTTGGCATACTA
>JZKD02S1673579.1:374157-392217 GCA_000966675.3 Picea glauca | reverse complement strand
TTGTCTAAATAGTCCCTGAATACACCATTCATCAAGCACATAAAAACAACAGGTGCGTTTGACAGTCCAAACAACACCACTGTGAACTCGTAATGACCGTACCTTGTTCTAAAGGCGGTCTTGCTAATGTCCTCATCCTTTATTCTTACCTGGTGATATCCTGATCTGAGATCTATCTTCGAAAATATTTTCGCACCCTTCAACTGATTGAAAATATCATCGATCCTCGGTAGAGGATACTTGTTCTTGACAGTTACCTTGTTCAACTGTCAGAAATCAATACACAGCCTCAATGTCCCATCCTTCTTCTTCACGAACAGGACCGGGGCACCCCAAGGTGACACGCTGGGGTGAATGTACCCCTTCTTTATAAGCTCTTAGAGCTACAATTGCAACTCTTTCAGCTCTGGCATACTCATTCTATAAGGAGCTTTCGAAACTGGAGCTGCTCCAGGCATCAAATTTATAGAAAAATCGATGTCTCTCTTCGGAGGTAGTCTAGGTACCTCCTGAAATACGTCCTTGAACTCTGTGAGTACCTCATGGTCTCCAATCTTTGAGACTTCATCTCTGGATGCTTCCTCCACACGGGCTGCAAATAATTGACAACCTTTCCTGTAACACTTCTTTAGCTGCATGGATGAGATTTCTCTAACAGCCACAACTCTGGGAATTCCTTGGACTGTTTTCCGATTTCCCTCCTCATCCAAGCATGTAAACCTCTTGTTATGACAGTCCAGAAGGGCATGGTGTTGGTCCAACCAGTCCATCCCAATTAAGCAGTCGTAAGAACCTAAAGTCAGAATATTCAATTCAGCTTTTGTGCTCAATCCATTCATGTCTACAGAACATGACTTAATCAACTCACTGACCTTCCTCTTGGTTCCTGTAGCCAACTGCACTAACCAAGACTTTTCATGTTTTCTTCTTGATAAATGCAAACTTTCCACCACCCTAGGGTCTACATAACTATGGCCAGCCCCTGAATCAATTAAAATAATAATTGGTCAGTTGTTAATCATACCTTCCACTTCAATCATGTGCGATTGAAATTTTGCTTGCTTGTCGTCTAGGGCTACGTAGATCCTTGGCATCATGTTGCCCATGTCTTCCACGGTTTCAGCTTGCTAAACATTGTGGACGGTTCTCGCTTTATCTTTTCTGTGGGGGCAGTCTCGGTACCTATGGTTTCCTTTACAACTCCAACACTCCATAGGTGGCGGTCTGGGCATTTGTTCATCCACTTCATCCTTCCTGGGCTCCCTAAAGGATGGTTGTCCCTGAGGGTTGTTTCTGAAAAAGGGAGGCTTGTTTCCCTTCAGCCCCTGCTCTTTTCTGAACTTCTTCTAATCATCCCAAGCCTTCCGAAAAGTAGGCCTTTCTCTTTGCTGTTCATACAAGCATTTTTCCCTTCTTATTGTTTCTTCCATAGTCTTGGGATCATCATACTAGATTTTGTCACTAATGGAAGGTGGTAGTCCACTCAGATATCTCTGAATCTTGACAGCCTCATCTTTGATGAACGAAACATACTTCAGTAGTTCCACAAACCTTCGTTCATATTCATCAATGTTCATGCTGCCCAGCTTGAGTTCGAAGAACTCCTTCATCTTTCTGTCATAATATATTTTGGTCAGGTATTTCTTCTCGAAATACCTCTTGAACTCCTTCCAAGTGATATCTTTCTCCCTAATGTGCTGCACCTGCACAAATTGATCCCATCACATGGATGTTTTTCCTTTCAATTGATACATCGCAATTCTTCCTTCTACATGAGGGGAATAATTCTGCAGTTGGAAATATTTCCTCATGCCAAGAAACCATGTTTCGGCATCTTCCTCCTTCTTATGTTCTCCATCAAAAGTTAGGAGGCTTAATCTTATTCATCTCCCCTTTCAATTCATCCATCCTAGATCTCCTGTGCTTTCTGGTAGGAGATGGGCTTGAACTACTGTGTGCTTCCTTACCGGAATGCTTTGGGGAGCAACGATGATGTCTGCTACCACTCCTCGATCTTCTTCTCCTCTTAGGGGTCCTGACACTTCTTGATCTTCTTTTCCTCTCAGGGGTTCTGCAACTCTCTTTCTTACTTGATCCACTCCCCTTCTCCAATTTCCTTTCTATTTGTTCCAAGCTCTTCAACATCTTTAAGTTGAATTCACCCTGTTGATCCCTGACCCTCATGAGCTTTTAGCTATCAGCTCGGTGAGCCTGGGCATCTTTCTGCAATCTTTCAATGAGTTTCATCATATGTCCTTCCTTATCCATCTATTTTTCGTGCCCATTAGAGTTTGATCCTTTGATTCCCAAGTTGACATCCCTTCCTACCCTTTCGTCCTCTCTTTCGGAGGCAATCTGTACCTCTTCCATTTGTATACTCGGTTGTCCTGACACCTGTTGAAATCTGCACACACAACGTGCAGTCAACCGGAGTTTTTCAGGCCTTATCCTTTAACAAAATCACAATATTCATAAACCAACGCGAGTGAGAAAACGTTTTGACTTCACAAAGTTTTCTGAGCTCTGACAGCTCTACAAATTTTGGGACTTCGGGACTTCGAGTTTCGGGGTTTTGGTCCACGAGGCTTTCACACTCACTTTGGGGACTTCTGGCTTCGGTGTCTCGGTCCATGAGACTCTCAACCCCTTGTCACTCCAACTCCCGAATTCCAAAATTCCGATTTACTTTACTCTCCGGGCCCACAGTACAGTTGTTGCCCTTAATCATGGTGGCACGTGGCACGTTTAGGAAGGTTCACGTCACCTTTGGCAATGTCATCGGGTCCCACCATTCTTGCTTGTCTTCTCAACTCACTAGCACGTGGTGCACACCCATGTGTCCACGTCCATTCCAAGGCAATCCAACGGTTAGACTTCTCTCCGATCTATGATGCAGATCTTTTCGACGTTTCAGGGTTTCAGCGTCGGGAGTTCGTGCATCCCCACATCTTGAACTTCCATTTGCCGAAATTCCACAATTACGGTCTATTCTTCCACTTGATCCGACGGTCACTTACGATCTATGGTGTAGATCGTTTCGCAATTTTGCGTATCGCGATTTCCGCGTTCCTGTGCAACTCCAAAGGGTTTTTAAACCCTACGCATGTTTTCCAGGTCTAACGGTCATGAGGGTTCGTCTTCCCTCCCGAACAGATCCTAAGGCTCCAACACTTCTGGTGTGGAGTCCTCTCTCCTTGTGGCCAGATGCCACCCCAGATGCGGTTTCATAACACCACTACACCTCCTGAGCTTGGTAACACAGTCAAGTAACTCCTTGACACTCAGGAGCATTCAAAGGTCTGAAATTGGTCCTCTAGACACAATTTCTCTTCAAATCCTCGGTCTAAAGACCACTCAACTGGCCCATCTAGGCTCAACGTCGAAACCTTGGCTCTGATACCAAACTGTAACGTTCTCGACCATCAACCCTATGGTTGGGCGAACATTACTATGCGGAATAACAATCTCATACTTAATTATATATATAAGACATGCATTTAAGCAAATGAAACACATTTAAACTCAGAGTAACCATAAGAATTACTACTATTATAAATAATCAATGGCTTTAACATTAATTCGTATGCACAATAGAATACATGATAAATATAAATACACAGACATGTAGAAAAGTAATTAAAACATCATCTGGTACTTATCTTTGAAACGGTGGTAATTCCACCAACCAGGTGCAGGCCTTCCATGAACCTCCCAGCCTTAGACCACATTGCTCATCAAGCTCAGCAGTGGGTCACCCCCGAGCTGGGACTAAGCTCCACCCCCAAGGCAAGGAATCCTAGGCTAGGCTGAGGTTACAGGGAAAACACACAATCATAAGGAAGGAATTTTCTCCCATGAACCACTCATACTGACTGCCACAGACTCTCCTTCCCCACATGCCTGTTCCACCCCAAGAGTATACACCTTCTCTGTCACCTAGATAGTCCTTTGACTGCTAACCTCCCTTGCCTTGGGTTTCAGCAATAGACCGGACCAGAAGTCTCTGAGCTCTGTGGCAGCTACAGGGTTCCTTCCAGGAGTTCTCTCCTTCCTCTGTGCACTCTCTCACCTCGAGAGAGTCGCTCACAGGAAAAGCAACCTGTTCTTCCAACTTCAATCATCTCTCTCACCTAGAGAGAGTGTCGTACAAACTGGCCAACAAGCCACACGCAGTCCAGCACAGCGTGACCACAACAACCAACGGGGAAAACAGACACGGGCTTTCCAAACAGGCTCAACAATGACAGGATGGTCTCACGGTTATGGCTTTGGGACAGAGACTCCACACACAGGCTTGATCTGCTCAGACAAAGGATGCATCAGATTTTCTAGAAATCAACACAAGCGATTCCCCAAATCAACACACAAACTTCGCCCCCCGGTTTCAGAATGGCACGAGGTCTTTTGCAGGGGTCGGACGGGTTCACGCCCAGGCAGTCGAGGGTCGAATGGTGGAGGAACCCCCAACACGGCTGATCTTAGACACTTTATTTGCATGCGCCTGGGTTGACACTTGTCACCCATGCAACTGCGTGCGTTCCATCCCTTTGGAAGTTACTTGTCCTTCCAAAAGAACTTAGGATAAAGCATATTATTCACATTCTTTTTGGAATAATATTAAAATATTATTCCCAAGGCTTAAGCCCTTAGGCTTAGCCCCTAGGCTCAACACTTAGCCCCTCTTCCCACCTTCCAGCCCCTAATCCCCTGCCCACTCTGTGGAATCTTAGTCCCCCATCACTCATTCATCGTGGTCGGTCTGCACGCGGCGATGTTTATATTTTTATTAATAATGTGCATAGATACATGTACAAAATCAGGCTCTTGGCCTTCAACACTTAGGCTCTCTGGCCTAATAATCACATAAGCCCACTGGTTTATATTAACTTGGCTCACCAGCCTATAAAAAACATAATTACAATTCATTTCATAAACATGATTTATAATGGGGCTCGACCTTGGGGACATTACATAATATCTCAATTTTGACCCCTAAACTATAACATGTTAAATCATGTATTATTGGTATGATATGAAATATGTGAAAGGAATCAAGCCATGTAGGTTGAGTTATAATAACCCCATGCTGTAAAAATATGAAATGCATTGTAAATTATTTCGAGTGCAAAGCTCAAGACCAAGACTCGATTAGTGAATGGTATGAATCCTAATAGTGAGCTATGATTATGGTGTGACTCTTATATTTTCCATTATGTGCTATTGTTTATTGAAAGAATCTATGGAATGAAATACATGATAATGTATTATCCACCAAAAAGGTTGCTTGAGGAAGCAACAAGGAGACTCTGATGCCACGAGAGTGTGAGAGGAAAGGAGGCTCATGGATGATTTGACCTAGACAATTCTCTTTTGGAGGTACTACCATTTCTTTCCCATGCTTCCTTACGAGATTTCTTCTCAATATTTGACTTGCATTAATGTGTATCATGCACAAGTTTTCATATCATTGGGAAGATAGTAGATCTCATGCAAGAAAAGTTTATCCTCGACTTTTCTTTCATTCATCTATTGGTTCGTAGGGGGAAGAGACATTCATTCCATTCAACATTCCTCTCTCGTGTTAAGGAGGTTTTTCCTCTAATGATTTTTAGGAAGATCTTGTGTGAACCCCATGATTTTTGTGGTTGTTATGCCTACAAATGACAAGAGAGTCTCATGTATTCATGGCTAGTAAGACTCGAGAGCATATGGAAGTTTGGGATCGTTGATGAAATTATTTCCCATTCACTAATTTTGTCTCAAATGTGTTCTCTTTTAGGTTCTTCCTAGAAAGCAACCTAAAATGGACTATGTCGTGAGAGTAATGGGATGGGATGAGTGATATTAGAGACATGTAGGAGCTTCTTTCACCCCGGTGGTATCATGATCTAGCTTGGGGATGGAATCCATAGTTGATTCATATGGTTGGGTGGTGAATCACTCCTAAGCAACCAATTGAGTGAACCTAGCTTTAATCACATATAAGTGCTCATATTTGTCTATCTATGGAATGATTTCTATTGTAATTTGTTGTGTGTTTCCATGAGTTCAATGGGTAACGAGTGAATTTCATTATGCATTGTTAGTTCTACTATTATTTTATATTGCATATGAATTGGGGTTTATATTGTTGTTAGGAGTCAACTTTTTCCTACCAGCTGGTTATGGAAAGAGGAAATTTGATTTTATGGACTACTTCGATGGCCAAGAGAGGCATCTAGGTACGTAACATCTACATACATCCAATTTATGATGGAGAACTAAGAAGACAATTATACCCTTCCCTTCCTCAACATGTTCGTTATGCAAGAAATAGATGGTTCTCATTCCCAACAATTTTATATGAAGAAGACCCTTACCAATAGATACATACATGCCCAATCTTATCACCGCCATGCTTAGAAATTTGTTGTCCCAAGTACTTTAGTCACTGGGATCCTCTACATTTTTGATAAAAACCATCTAACTCAAGACAAAACTCATCTCAAACAAGCCAATCATTGCTTCAACAATCAAATCAATCGAGCTTTCCACAAAGCCAACCACTCAAAAACCCAACCTTGCTCCAAGACCCACACCTCTAACACCTAAGCCTTCTTCCCTTCATCTAGGGGATCATTGACAAAATTTCCAAAATTCTCATAAAAAATAACATCAAAACCATCTTCAATCCCAACATGATTCTTAGCAACATCTCTTATAATGTGAAGGACAAACTAAACCCCTTCTACATCGAGGAATCAACTAGAGCTTGTGCTCTTGTGGAGTTTCATACATAAGCCAAATATATAAATCCATAAAAACCAATCTCAAAGAACATATTGCCAACACCATGATTGCATTCCCAAATTTTTCATTGTCAAAGATTCCAATCACACCAATCACACCAAGCACTATATATACTTTGACCAAACCAAAATTTTGCCACAAAATTTGCACTATTCCACAGGGCTCATTAGGAATGTTGTTCACATTGTAAATAACCCCCATAACATTGATTGTTGATATGGTTGCAAACTTAAACTATCCTAGAAACATATCATAAAACCATCTTCACGGCCAAAAGAACCCTTGTGACTCTTAATTTATTCCATTCCAGCCTCCTAATTGGTTCCATTTCACCCTCACGACTAGGATCAGTTGTAGGTACATCTATATTTTCATCATAGAATGCGTGTAGAAACCAAAAATAAGGCTTATACCAAACTACCCTTTTCTACAAAATTTACATAGATTGGACACAAATGACCTAGATTCACAAAATAGAACCATATAGATAAAAAACATAGAGAATTAAACTCCATGATAATATTTGAGGAGAGATTACATGTATTCATGTATCAAGAGGGTGCCTTTTTGCACTTGTTGGTCTTGGATTTTTGTCTGCACAAACCATGGGTTATTACTTTGACACAAAATCAACCAAATACTCTGGACTATTGAGAATGTTTCATTTGAAGGCTTCGTGTTCTTTCTTATCCTTATGTTAATTTCTATATAAGGCCACCATCTTCTCCATAAAGGCAATTTTTTTCTTGAATTTCACCTCCCTGATGGAAATACACTCATCCTTGTCCCTCACCCTTTGCCCAAATTCACACAACGTTAGATCCAATTTCTCAACTGTAATTTAAGAGTTTATTAGGATATGCAAAGTTCTCTCAAATGGATGGGTGGGGTGGACCTATTGTACCATTAATTATCTAAACTATTCTCTTGAATTCAAAGGGGTCTTCTTGTACGACTTTTGCTATTGTTATGCTTTAATTTTAGGCCTAGTTCTTCTTATCAAGTTTTCCATGTAGTTGGACTAAGATGAACCATAGTAAGGAGGGAAAATGGAACCCATATAACACCTATGCTTACTAATCAATGAATAACCATTTGTTGAACCATCCTCGGGAAAGTGGATAAGTCCTAAGGCATAAGGATTGATTTAGGAAGGGTCAAGCATATCCAAAACATAGATTAATGGGAAGGTTCATTGATGGTTGATGAGGCAAACAAGAAAGTTAGTGTTGATGAAAAGCAACATATCATTGTCCTGCCTGTCAATGTTAATCGAAAGTAGATGAATGAGCATGCATGTTGACACCAGTCATGTTAAAAACATATCGATAAGTTAATGCGGACCATGTTGATGTAGGATTATTAAGTTGACATTAGGCATGTTGTTGCTAGAAGATCAAGTCAATGGCAATCTGGCAGACGGGTCGATAATTGTTTGGTCAACAATTACATGAAGGGGAAATTTTGTAATTGAATTTTACGAGATTCAATATTTAAGGACTATTGGGATTCCAAGAAGGGGTTCTACATAATAACTTAGTTCCACACAGTTTGAGTTAGTTTTGGTTGCGTAAGCAATATTGGTACAATGTAGTTGCATTGCTTGTCAGTGAGTTTTGTTCCACTAAAAACATTCTCCAAAAGCATGAGGTTTGGACTTATCACCGTTGTAAAAGCTAGCTTGCTATAACTCCGTTCATATTAATATATCATAGAGTTTTTATTCCATGTGAGGGTTTTACCCAATTGTAAAACTTATATCAGTGTCATGGATGTGATTGTTATGATTAGTGTTGATGTATAGTGGCTCATTATTTCATATTGGGTTTGAACCTAATCACTGCCCCGTGAGCATTTGGCAATTCATTTGAGTAGAGTTTGTGATTTCACCTTAGTTTGCAGAGTCAAATTTACAAGTAAAATCCCTAAGTTGACCATTCATTTTACCATTTGGCTTTAGTTGTGTTGTTTAATAGATCAATTTAGTATCCAAGTAGTTTCCTTGACTGGCAGGGTTAACATGGAAGCATTTTGATGGTAAAAGACTAGAAATTGGTATCAAGCAAGTGGAGTTTCATTATAGGGGGGACCATGTAGACCCATTTACTATCATTCATTGGTACACTTGTTAATTACCCAACCTATGATAAAGAGTTGTATGGAATTGTGCAAGTAGTTAAGCATGGAGACATTTCATCCGTAATAAGGAAACAATGATATTCGTATCATTAACCATTGCAATTTTTGCAGACCCATTTCAAGTTACAATAAAATCAACATTCAAGTGGATGTCATACTTATAATAATTTAACTTGGTCATAAGTACTTGAAGGGTGATGAGGACAAGATTGTGGATTTCATGTTGAGACCTCTAATGGTGATAACTACCCAACCTATGATAAAGAGATGTATCGCATTGTGCAAGTAGTTAAGCATGGCGACATTTTATACTTAATAAGGAAACAATGATACATTCATATCATTAACCATTGCAATTTTTGCAAACCCAATCCAAGTTACAATAGAATCAACATTCAAATGGATGCCATACTTATAAAAATTTAACTTGGTCATCAAGTACTTGAAGGGTGATGAGGACAAGATTGTGGATTTCGTGTTGAGACCTCTAATGGTGATGTTGTCAATATTAATGAAGCTTTATGCATTCGACACTAATGGATTTGTATGTTATTAATCTTAGATTTTTGGCATATCATGGAAGCACGAGGGGGAGTTGATGAGATGAGGTGTCATGTCACGAATAAGGATTCTGTATTGATGATGATATACTTTATCACTATGCATTGAGTTTTCCAAATGGGGAACAATGATTATTTCTTTTTGTGAGAAGTGCACAATTCAAGGGTTGCAAAGTATTTTGGCATGCATAAAACTCTAGCTAACCTACAAAGGTATTTTTACTTACAACATATAAAAGCATACATGGAAAGGTTTGTGGGGGGATGCGTTTTACGTAGTATCTCCAAACCCACAGAAAAAAAAAAATCGGGGTTATTTACCTTGCTTCATGTACCCTCCAGACCTTGGGAGAGTGTCTTAATGGACTTTGTTGGAGTCCTTCTAAAGATAAGGTGACATCCATAGCTATTTTTTTGTGATTGTCACTAGATTCAATAAGATCTATGTGTTCATTCCTTGCAATTTTCTAGTGACAAGGAAAAAGGTAGCCATATTGTTCTTTGCACTCGTGTGGGTGCATTTTGGATTTCCCACATCTATGTGTTAGATAGGGACAATAGGTTTCTCAACCACTTTTGGACTACATTATGGGATTTCATATACACCAAGTTAACAAGTACTACAATTCATATACAAGTAGATAGACAAATCAAAGTGGTTAATGTAGATTGGTATACTTACTTCATCTACACGATCACAAGCATCCAAAATCATGGGATGAAATTACCTTATACATTCACTATGCATACAATTAGGTAGTTCATGGTTGGCATGCCTTCTCCTTATGAGTTTTGTATTGGATTTATGTTGCAAATCACTTTTGATTTGGTTTATCTAATCACATGATCAAGTAGAAAACATGAGCAAGATGAGTAGGATAGGACCATTCATTTTGTTGAAGGCATCTGAAAGATTCATAAACAAGTGCATGAGGCTTTGAAGGATTCCCAACTAAGACACAAGGCTCCACATGATTATCATAGGCATTGTCATTCATCATGGTATGGCTACCCTTATCTGAAGAATGGTTCAAGGGCATAAGAAAGAAGCTCAAACCCATCACATATGAACCATTTAAAAATTTGGAGCAAGTTCCCAACAATGCATTCTAGATAGAGTCACTCACCTTATACATGCATTTATTCAATGGTAAATGCAAACCCACTGAAACTATTTGAATTGTTGATGCTAGAAGTCGAGAAAAGTGTCAAGTCAATTATACCAACCATGAATAAGTTAAATCTAGATTAGTAGGCAATGTCAAAGTATTTTGAGTTTTAGATAATAAACTTCGAAGGAGTTGATAAGGTGATTTGAAGTTGTATAAAGTGGGTAAAAAGGGCAAGTTGCCTTAAGCAATGAAGTGGTACAATGCATAACAAGTTCAATAAATATTTATAGATTTGCAAATAATGGAAGTTGATGAGTATCATTGACCTCCGAGTGAAGAGGTATGATTTGTCAACAACCATTTACAGAATGATCCTTGGGAAAATGGATAAGTCTTAAGGTATGAGGATTGATCTAGAAAGGGGCAAGCATAACCAAAACATAGATCGAAAAGAATGTTTATTAATGGCCAATATGGTAGATATGCATGTTAGTTTCAACAAGGAGTAGTGCATCAATATTAGCATGCAATGTCCATTAACATTGGTCCCAATCGATATTAGTGAGAAGCAAGTTGATGACATGCATGCTGATATCGATCTTGTTGTCAACATAATGCTAAGTCAATGTCAGTCACATTGACATGAGATTATCAAATCAACATAAAGCACATTGATGCTAGAAGATCAAGTTGACAACAATTTGATAAGGAGGTCAACAATTGTCTTATTGACAATTACGGGAATGGGAAGCATCCATAGTTAAATCTTGCAGGATTAAGCATTAAAAGAGGAATGGAATTTCAAAAGAGAGTTTAATGTAATTCTACACAATTTTAGTTCATTTTGGTTGGACAAACAATACTAATATAGTGTAGTTGCATTGCTCATCACTATATTTTATTCCACTGGAAACATTAGCTCCATAAGCATAAGGGTTCAATTTAAAATTGGTTCAATAACACCCAAATCTTGACTTGCCACCTTTTGTAAAAACTAACTTTCTTGTAATTTCCTTCGTATTAATATATCCTCGAGTTTTTTTTTCCTTGTAAGGATTTTCTCTAATTATAAAACTTATCTTTATGCCATTGATGTGATTATTGTGTTTGTTGTTGATATATAAAGACTCATGTTTGCATCTTGAATTTACACCCCATAAGCATTTTCCAATTCATCCAAGTCCAAGACTTTGTGTTTCTACCTTAATTTGGAGAGCCAACTCTATAAGTAAAATCCCTAAGTTGGTCATTCATGTGACCGGTTGGCTTAAATTGGTCATTCATGTGACCGGTTGGCTTCAATAATATGAATCAATGGATCACTTACCCACATAAATGCTCACCCTCGTAAATATTTAATAATATCTAATATGGGTAGAGATATAACCTAACTTAATCGTCCTATGCTATACGTCCTCAAGGTGATGCCACTAGCCATATTTTATTTTGATCACAACACCTTTATAAATGTTGAATGAGGACTATCTCATTTATCACAGTAGAGCGGAAAGGAGGGTGGGGCTAAGTGCTTAGAAAACTCATCTTTCAACCCCTCTTTATCCACAAAGGGGGGCATGTAGGGTTTTAACTTATCCTATACACGTGGCTGTTCGATGTGGTTATAACTTAGTTTTCCACTTGTTTAGCTAATCTTTTCACGTAATAAACTAGGACTCTTTCAACACCTAAGTTATTTCTTTACACCATTCAATGTCACTAACCATTTCCCAAGGATTTTTTTATAATTAAAATATCTATTATCAACTTTGAGTCACCGTTGAGGATGCTTTTTCTTGAAATTGACATTAGGAACTGATATTAAGAACTTCCATGATGGCTAGGATAAGGGCTTCAATTTTTTGTTGTATTATTTGTACTTCCCCAAGAAACTCGTAATAGACTTTTAACAATGATGTTTAAAAAGTTGCCCTATCCATTTAAATTGGGCACCTTAGGCATCATCAACATTATGTTTTACCCATCTTTCATAGAGGAGTTCACAACTATTGATTAATTATCAGTTTTATTCTTATTTTTAAGAATATATGTAATAATAATGATTTAATTTAACATGTGGGTTTTATAAGTACATTTCGAGAAATATTTTTCAATTCTAAATAATTCTTTGTTTATGGGTAAGTTATAATTGTAAATGTTTAGCATCACTTTGTTGCTAGTTGTTGCTAGTTAGTTTCAATTTTACTTCCTTATTCTTGTAAGTATCATTTGATGTAGTGAATATTAAGTGGACAACTCAAGTCTCCGATAAATTCATTATTAATGAACAATGCTAATGAAAAATGAGTCATAATGAATGACCAATATTAAATACTTTATGAATTAAGGTTTTGCAAATAAAATAACAAGATAAACCAACTTCATTATAGATAAATACTTCATAGTTAAATGTAAAAACTCCATGATTAGATACATAGAGTTGAACTAAAATAAATGACCCAATTGGAAAGTTGTTCGTTATTTATCTTCTTAAGAAGTCATTGCTATTAATGCTATGCACATAGGTCACAATGATTGACCCGAACATTAAATGATGCATATGTTTAGAAAATATTTTATTTTTATCTACTTTTTATTTTTTGGAATGGCAAAATCGATCATAACTGAGTGTAGTGAGGACAATCGTTACTGATTGCTATTCACAAATGTGGACTAACTTAGCACCATTTTTAAAGGAAAACCACACCACTTCAAATAACTTGCTGGTGGTTTGTAAGGGGTTAGATTTTTACTCTTGCTAGATGTCTTTGGGTCTTGGGTCGTTAACTTATTTCCTTATGTCCAAGGAAGCCAAACTCTTAGAGAACCAAAAGTTTTAGGTATCACTCCAAAACCAAATAGACGATTTCAACCTAAATAATATATGCAAGAAAGCCAATTCCCCTTCTGGTCATTATCAAGACTACTTTTAGTAGGGTCATATACTTTTTAATAACATCAAACCTTTTTTTTCCAAGTTACACTACTTGGGAAAACCTCCAAGTACTTCCTCTCATTTCGAGGATGGTACATAGGGTAAACCCTAGAATCTTCAAGGCATAAAGTTGGTTAACAACAAGGCTCAAAGCCAATACAACAATATACTAGTTAAGAGCTCAACATGTCACTTACGAGAATTAAACATAGGTGGGAGGATAACAATCATTCCTTCCAACCAACAAAACTAAACCCAATTAACTAATAACATCCAACCTTGATCTTATACATGAAACTAAATACTTAAAAAATATTTTATAACAAAAATTATATTTTAAAATATTAATTATAAATACTTAAAAAAAATATCTATAACCAAATTTACTATAACTTAGATAAAAATGAAACTTAGTATTATAACCAAATTTACTATAACTTAAATAAAAAATGAAACCTAGTACTATAACTTACATTAAAAAGGAAAAGTGACGAAGGCCTTCACTTCTTTTTCGAAAAAGAGAGCCTCACAAACAGCTCAAATTTTCAAAAGAAAACCAAAAAACTGTTTTCAGTATCGGCTTATTTTTATTGTTTGTGAGCCAACAACTCTTCAACGCTATTTCGGGCCGACCCGAAGAATGGCAGATGGGAGGCAGTCTCCACTTGGGTAAGGATTTACCTCTGGGATATGACTTTCCTTCGTAACTACTGATAATTTCGTATGCCCTTTACAAAACTCTATTCTCTTCATTAAATTCAACGTTTGATTCCTCTTCCAGTCACTTAATTTCATATATTTTTCAATCTCGGGAATTTGCTGGTGTGAAGTTTCCTTAGCTTTGAAATTCGCAGGATCGCTTCATATATGTTTTCTGAAGACGTACAGGGCTTCGGTGTTCAGAAGAATTCGATATTTTGTATTTGAAATTTCTGTATATATACAACAATGGAAACAGATTCGGCTCGGGAAAGCGGCGAGGAAGAGAATGGTTTTACTCAGCCTGAGATAGGAGATGACGATATTGATAATGTCGCAGAAGATTTCAGAGATGGATTAGGGTTATTGAGTCCGAAAGAGAAAACCATGGAGGAGAGAAGGAATGGAACCCTTGATTCCGACAATGATAGCGATGACAATAGCAGGATTCGAACCGTTGACGAGAATGGGAATGCCGATGGTAGCTCAAGGATCGAGGTTGAGGAAGGGCAGTCTGATAGCTCAAGGATTGAAGTTGAGGAAGGGCAGTCTGATAGCTCAAGAATTGAGGTTGAGGAAGGACAGGCTGATAGCAATCGACAAATTGCAGAATTTAGCTCGGAAAATAACAATTTTGTGGAGGGACATAAGGAAATTTCAGAGGCACGTGAACATTTGGAGGATGATTTTTCAGAACAGGAAATTGAGGTTGAAGCTCCTACTAGTCCCAGCAGCAGTGGATACGCAGGTGGCAGAGGCAGTAGTAGCGCTGCCAGCATTGGCAGTGCCAGTGGATCGGAGGAGATTAGGGACGCTTTGCGAAGCGGGGATGGAGTTACAGAATGTTTTGGCAATGGCAACGGGGAGCACCGAGGGCAAGCGAGTTGGGCACATGGCAAGCGGTATTCAAATGAGGTTAGGGAATTTGAAATTATGAATTCAAGAAGGAATTAGACAAACTGTCTTGGAATTTTCAATTTTTTTCCTCAACAGAAAATTGATGTAGATTGTATGAATATACTCTGTTTTGTTCATTAATGCCTTTTTCAAAAAAATCGCCATAGTTTTGACTTGAATTACGTTTTATTTTACTCGGAGGAGCGAGGGGCTGTACAGCCCAGGGGGTGGGAAATTGTGTCTCTGTGTAGCATTAATAAAAAATGACATTTTCTTATTGGGTGTTTCTGGTCAACACATGCAAGTGACATTTTCCAACATGGGATATTACAATGAAACAGATACGTCTCACAGCTCACTGAAGCGAGACTTCAGTCTTTGGTTGAGATGACGTGAGCGGGGTATCGATTCTGCCAAATTTGTTCAGGACTTGCACCTGGCCCCAACTACATGAAACTGCCTGATTATGCAAGCAAGATGGCCCATGAGGGGTGAGCATTCTCTTGAACGATTTGAAAATTGGTAGAGGAATCTGAACAACCCTTTACCATCCAAACAAGCCTCTATGGACACCAGTATATTATTTATCTTACTTGCCATATTTAAACAACTATAAATAAATTAGCATAGATCTATCTAGATTTATTACATGTTGAGAGGGATCAAAATTAGGAGGGTGCAAACCATGTCATTGGAGGATGCACATGGTGGAGGATAAGGAGAGTTTGACATTCCTTGTAGCTTCTTTCTAAATAGCGAGCTAGAAATCAGGATAAGTAGATGCCAGAATGTAATTCTACTCATTTCATGAAATATTTACGAAAATGTGCTACACATTTTTATTAGACACTGCATAGATCGATACAGAAGGGTTTTAAATATCTCCTTAACAATATTTCTATGCAGACTTCTAATACTAGTAGGATTTGAATCGCAACCTGGTATTGGATCTTGAACTTTGGAGAACCTTTTCTTGTCTAAGCTTCCATCATATTCAACCGTTAGAATGTTTGTTGGCTTTTTGTGAGTGCATGGTGTTAGCTTTTGGAATAGCTCGGATAGGTACTTCTGCATTGGCGGTGCCTAGCATGCGGAGATGTCTGAGCGACACTCTAGATAGTAACTTTGTAAAGTGTTTTTAGAAAGTGCTTTTATTTAATGACTAAAGTGACTTTTTATAAAGTTGAGTGACTTAAGTCATTCAAACGAGAGATTAAGTCACAGCGGTTGATCTCAAGAGATCAAGATCAGATCTTGATCGTTGATCACTTTGGAGATAGGGTTTTAGTCATTGGGGGATTACAAAAGCAAATCTAAGGAGAGTGAGAGACACACAATGAGTACATAGGAGCAAGAGGGAGTTTTGCTCATGTACTTGTGTCTGAGTAGGCAGGGCTAAGGAAGTGTGCAAAGGGGCAGCGAGGGAGATAGCAACCAGGTGGACTAGGCTATCAGCTGCAGCATTGTAATCATCTGATGGGCCATTATTCCAAGATGGGAGCTTGGGATTTTTAGCAAGAAAATCAAACTTAGAATTTGTTTTCCTGCAAGGGTTTTTCCAGGGGTGTTTACCCGAAATCTCTTGTGCAATGTGTGTTATGGTTTCTGTTGTTTTAATGCTTCCACTAAATGTTAGTTGATAACCTAGCTATGCTAATAATCAATAAAGCGAGTTTATTTGGATTGTTAGTCGTGTGTAGGGTTTTATAGGAATTTCAACATGGTATCAGAGATGAGTCTCTCACGAAGCTAGTTTTGCACAGGATCGAGATTGTCAGCGAAAATTTCAGATTTGTGAGAAACCCCAGGTTTACATATCTGCATAATTTTTTTTAGAAGCTGCAGGGTTAATAAAAAAAGGAGTACGGGTTGTACGATCAATACAATGTACGAACGCGCCGATTGAGAAGATCTGCTGATTGTGCAGATCGGGCTAAGTCCGTGAGGTCGGATCGAGGGTCGATTAGCATCAACGGTTAAGCAGGAAAAATTGACAGCTGTGAGTAGACTGTCGACTAGAGTAGTCGGGTTGTTAAAGATTAGATTGAGATAGTTGCAGTGTGGTCGCGCACTTGGAGACACAATTGAGGAAGTTGCTGTGTAGAGGCTGGTGCGTGTGTACAGGCACTAGTATAGTCAATTGGGCGTAGAAGTTGCTGGTGTAGCAACTGACATAGGAGAGCGTTGGACGCGGAGATAGAGCTGTGTGGATGGGCAACACAAAGAGTGCAGGCCGTGAGGACAACAACTCGAGTTGGAAGCTGGGCGAGTGGTAGCACCTACAAAGGATTTGTGCAGGAGAATACGACTGTAGGGATGGGGCGCGGTGGTAGAGCTCAAGCGACGAAAGAAGGAGCCGTCGATTGCCATCGCGTGGTCACAGGATTGCAACCAATAGTTTGGACGTGCGACTGGCCGAGTGCACAATGGTGCTGGTTGGTGGTGCGTAGAGTCGCCGACCAACAGCCACGGGTCGCAACCGACAATCACAACGTTGGCTTAGGAGAAGTGGCATAAACAACCGCCAACCAGCCACAGACACAGTTGGACAAGGGTCGTCGGTGTAGGTGGAAAAGGACGCGGGCAAGGAGTTGGCGGATGTGGATAGTTGACAGCCGTCGGAGATGGCCACGAGTGCAGAGAGGAAGCGACCGATTGGCTGAGGTGGATAGTGCGTGGGTGTGGAGAGAGGCTGCGGGTGGCAAGCAACCGCTAAATGAAGAGGTTGCGGACTGCAGCACAGTCGCAGGCCAGTCTAGACCTACTAGAATAGCCACCAACAAAGCGGGTAGTGCACCGTGAGGGCCGCAGAACTGCCTAGTAGAGGCCACAGGGGCTGGGCAGCCATAAGGCAACCCTGGAGCAGGTCCGTGCTGTTAAATTTGGCAACATCGACAGTCATTCTCCAATGAGAGGCCATATGGGCCACCCT
>JZKD02S1673579.1:329213-340433 GCA_000966675.3 Picea glauca | reverse complement strand
TTTCTCAACCATGGTATCCATGCCATCATAAATCTCTCCCAGGAGAGGTTTGTCTGTGTCTGCATCTCAGAGAAGCTCAAATGAAGGTAATGTAAACTTGAGCAAGAATTCTACTTTGCTCCACCAATCCTCATCAATCAACACCCTCCGCACCATACTTCCTCTCTCTGAATTTGCATGTCTCCACTCAGCCCAAGTCACACCCACCACCATACTCATCAATGTACTTTGGACCTCAACAAGGAGGTGCAACATGATGAAGTTTGAGGCATATCTTGTCTCAACAACTTTGAACAACTCCAATTTGGAGTATTCTCGATACATTGCTTGAGATTGGTGGTGGTTGGTGATGAATTTAATGATCTCCCTAGCTTGCCCTGTGACCTTCTTAATCCATTCAGTTTTTGCCTCAATCTCTTCTAAAATGATATTTAAATTATGGACAATGCATGGAGTCCAAAAAATATGATGATATCTACTCTCAACAATCAAGCCTGCAACTTTGCAAATGAGTGCATTATCTGTGATAACTTGCACCACATTTGCTGGCCCTACTTGCTTAATAGCAGAAATTAAAATATCAACAATGAATTTGCTATCTTTTACCTCGCCAGAACAATCTTCTGCTCTTAAGAACATCGCTCCTGTTGGTGATGATGCAATAACATTGACCAAGGGCCTCCGCTTTGTATCAGTCCATYCATCAAAGATAATGGAAACCCCTGTGCTGGTCCATGAGCTATGAACTGGTTTGATAATATCATGAATCAACGCCCTCTCTTTCTGGAGCAACATTGTTCTGAGTTTTTCATAGTTTGGCCCCTTGAAACCTTGAGGAGCCTCGTTAATTGCCTTCACCATATCCTTCCAATAGGGGGACCGAACCACATTAAATGGGATGCCACATGCAAATATGGCCCTTGCCATTCATGAATCTGTTTCTTCTCTCTTTTGATTGTTGAACATCTTCATCAATCTGCTGTCTGTAGCTGCACCTCATCCTCTAGGGCCTTTGGATATCTCGTTTTCTACCTCTAGCGCCCCCCTCTTCCTTGCTTCACGAACAATCCTTGGCTCATTGCTAACACCCAAGGAAAGAGGATGCTTGCTAGTGCCATGCATAACAATCTTGGCTCTATTATGCTTGATTTTTTGAGCATCATCATGCTCTTTCTGGAATTTATCCCACCTGCAGATCAAGAGTATGTGGACAACCTTCAATACCCTTCCCTTCATGCAAAATGTGAGTCTTGACTCTTGTGTAAGAGCCCTTGAAGGTCTTATCCTTCTTGCATAAATTGCACCTCCATTCCCATGAACATCCACCAACACCCATAGCCTTGACCTTGGTAACATGCCTCCAAAGAGGATAGTATTCTTGTTGCCAGCTTACTTCAACAGCTCTAGGGGCAGATGAAACAACACTTTGAAAAGCCATGAATGCTGCAAAAACAAGAAGAAAATCTGTTCACCAATCAAAACAAAAATTTGCTAATGCTCACCAAGAGAACAAAAAAATCTGTTAAGCAAACATAAAATAAATCTGCTCACCAAATAGAAAATAAATCTACTCACGAAATCCACACACAATCTCCTTGCTGTTGCTGTAGGAAGCTCCTCTTGCTAATGAAAGTGTGAGGAATGAGTGAAGCAAGTGGTTTCTTATAACAAAGGAAGGAGATTTAGGGTTTCCATTAGTTTCTAGAAATTTCTTTTTGAAATTAAAAAAAAAAGGGAGAAAATCAATTTTATTCTCATTGGAGAATATAGAAAATGCAAAAAAAATAAAATACAATTAACTGTTTGGGGGCCCCACGACCCCCTATTTTTTTCTTATTTCTCCTCTAGGACGCCCGAAATGCCGGCCGTACGAGCCGGGAAACTCCGTCGGCCGTACCGTACGACGTTTCCAAATCGGGAAATGCCGTACAGTATGGCCAACGACGTTTCTCGGACGTACTGTACTAGTACCAGCGTTTCACTTTGTTTTAGGGGGGGGGAACAAGGGGGGGGTACCGTTTCCTGCAACTTAGACAGTGGGGCTTCGAGCCACATGACTGGTGTGAGGGAGCATTTTACTGACCTCAGAGATACAGAGGTTAGGATGGAGATTGCTCTTGGTGATGACATCATAGTTAGAGTTGCTGGGCGTGGCATAGTTACCTTTCAGAGAGATGACTTGCCACCTATTTCGTTCAGGGATGTTCTCTACGTCCCTGGGTTGAAGAAGAATCTGATATCAGTTTCCACCCTCCAGGATAGGGGTCTTGAGGTGTCCTTCAAAGGGACAGAGGTCCTCATACACCCTAAGGGGTCCCGTCTCACCTCAGGGCAGGTGATTGGAGTGAGGGATGTGAAACTATTCAGATTTCCTTTTCAGCCACTTCGTGCCTTGGCAACGAGTAGCGACAACAATCGTCAGTTGTGTGAGTTGTGGCATCGTAGGATGGCTCACCTTCATCATGGGGCTCTTGGAGGACTGAGAGAGGTTATGACGAGAGTGCCATAGTTCAGTTCAGAGCATCAGGATGTGTGCATAGGGTGTGTGCTTGGTAAGTTTACCAAGGCTTCTTTTCACAGCAGTGACAATAGGTCAGCTGGAGTACTGGATTTAGTACACACAGATGTGTGTCGGGCCATGTCGCATGCGTCCTTGAGTGGTTGTGAGTACTATTTCACATTCATTGATGACCACTCCAGGAAGACCTGGATCTAGTTTCTGAAGGCCAAGAGTGAAGTCTTCAAGAGGTTCCAAGAGTTCAAAACTCTTATCGAGAACTAGATAGGAAAGAGGATCAAGGTCTTGCGGTCAGACATCGGAGGTGAGTATTCCTCTAGTGAGTTTGTAGACTTCTGTACCCGTGCAGGGATTAGAAGACAGATGACCGTGCCTTAAAACCCCCAGCAGAACGAGGTTGCCGAGAGGAAGAACATGGCGATTACAGGGTCAACGAGATCTATGTTTAATGATCAGAGTTTGCCTCTAAACCTTTGGGCTGAGGCGAGTGCTGCTGCAGTTTATCTGTAGAACAGGAGTCCCCACAGGATTTTGGGGAAGAAGATTCCTGAGGAGGCCTTCACTGGTAGGAGGCCCGATGTCGAGCACATAAGGATTTTTGGTTGCTTGACTTATTCTCTTGCCCCCTCAGAGAGGAGGACAAAGCTAGACCCCACATCCCAACAGGGGATTCTAGTTGGATACTCAGAGGTCTCTAAGGCCTACTGGATTTACATTCCATCACAATGGAGAGTGGTGGTGAGTAGAGATGTTAGATTTGAGGAAGGTAGAGCTTTCCAGAGGTCTCTTGAGTCGAGAGTCAGTATTGAGGATGATGCAGAGGCACAGATTGATGTCTTAGAGGGAGCACAACCTCAGGTTTCTGGTACACCAGTTTCATGGGTGACATGGTCACCTTGCACAGCTTCAGGTTCATAGTCATAGGGGGTTCAGGCAGTGGGTGCAGAGGCTTCATGATCTCAGTGTTGGGATTAGGTTTGAGGTAGATACTCTTGGGCGAGGAGATCTTACTTCTCCTTTGACTACTTCAGGGAAGAGGAAACCGAGATGGTTTCAGGAGACCATGAAGGAAGCCAAGGAGAACATAGGAGAGCCCAAGAGACAGCCCAAGAGATAGTTCAGAGAGAGCAAAGCACCATAGAGGCTTGGGTCTTATTTGGCGATGGTGACGAGTATCTCAGATACAGAGCCACAGACATTTGCGCATGCAGTTGACCAACAGGTTGGCGAGAGGCCATGCTGGAGGAGTATGACTCCATTATGCACAATGATGTTTGGGAGGTGGTTCCAAGGCCAGAGGGGAAGTCAATTGTGACTTCGAGATGCTTGTACAAGACCAAGTATGCTGCAGATGGCAGCATAGAGAAACACAAGGCCCGGTTTGTGGCGCGAGGATTCTCTCAGGTAGAGGGAGTTGATTATGATGAGACATTCGCACCAGTTGTGAGATACACCTCCATTAGGAGTATTATTGCCATAGTGGCATATATGGGTTGGAGGATACATCAGATGAATGTAAAGACCGCATTTCTCAATGGCTTTATTGAGGAGGAGGTGTACATTGAGAGAGAGTCTCACGTGTGCCTTTTGAGAAAGGCACTATATGGTCTGAAGCAAGCTCCCAGAGCTTGGTATTCACGCATTGACACGTATTTGCTTCAGATGGGATTTGAGAATAGCGATGTTGATCCTAACCTCTATTTCATCATTAGAGGTGAGGACACACTCATTCTCATTTTGTATGTGGATGACTTGTTCATCACTGGAGAGGAGCATCTCATAGCTGAGTGCAAGCTAGGACTTGCATCAGAGTTTGAGATGAGTGACATCGGATTGATGCACTATTTTCTGGGCATGCAGGTATGGCAGGAGGAGGGTCACATCTTCCTGGGACAAGGGAAGTATGCTGCAGACATTTTGAGCAGGTTTCAGATGGAGGACTACATGCCTATGTCGACTCCCATGGTCACCAACTAGAAGAAGCATAGCACTTCAGGTTCCCAGTGGGTGGATGCTATAGTATATAAACAGTTGATCGGATCGTTTATGTATCTGGTCAACACTCGACCAGATATTTGTTTTGTCGTGAACACTCCCAGCCAACACATGGTAGAGCCGAGGAGTGTTCACTGGATTGGGGCAAAACATGTTTTGAGGTACATTGTAGGGTCAATGGATTATGGATTGGACTATATCAGAGGGGATGGAGTCAGTTTGGTTGGCTACATAGACTGAAACTGGGCAGGATGTGCTACTGACAGGAAGAGCACCTCATGTTGCTGTTTTGGGTTGGGGTTAGGACTTGTTTCTTGGTACAGCTGGAAACAAAAGTCAGTTGCTTTGAGTTCAGCCGAGGCAGAGTATATGGTGGCCAGTCAGGCCAGTTGCGAGGCCAGTCAGGCCAGTTGCGAGGCCATTTGGCTTTGTAAGATGTTGGTAGGATTATTTGGTCAGGAGTTGCCTCCAACTGTCATTCACTGCGATAATCAGAATTGTATCAAACTCTTCGAGAATCCAGTTTTCCATGACAGGTCGAAGCATATAGAGATCATATACCACTTCATCAGAGATTGGGTTCAGCGAGGGGCAGTACAGTTGTAGTATATACTGACTGACGAGTAGGTTACAGATATTCTCACCAAGGCCCTACCAAGGGGCAAACATGTCTACTTCTGAGACAAGATGAGCTTGGTGAGAAACACTTTCCTCGGTAAGAGGGAGTGTTGAGATTTGGGTACCTTGGGAAGTGGTCCCCTTGTGGTTTTGAGTCTCTAACCACAAGTAGGAAATACTTTGGTACTATATACCTTGTACTTTATGTCTAATTCAACTTTGACTTCACTTAAGTAAAAAAATTGAATTTTTGTCACTTAGGCAAAAGTGACTAATTATTCACTTTGTGGGTGAATGAGGGGACATAAAGTGAACTTAGGGAACTTAACCCAAAGTGGGTTTGTGAGTGAGATTATTGTGGGATGATCTCAACCTTTGATTAGAGAATGGATGGAGAGATCTTAGCCATCCATCTCTTAGGTTTCCTTGTGGAGGTTCAAGAGGGGTGCATAGGGCCTAAGGAGGCTCATTCTATCTTTTGTTCACTTGGAGAGGAAGAGGAGAGCAATGGAGATGGGAATGGAAGCATTTGATGAGGGCAGCAAGGGTGCCTCCTTCCATGGAGGGCTCTAGGAGGCTTTGGCTTCCATTGTTTTGTGGTGTTCATGCTTGCTTGGAGGAGGGCACATTATAGGAGGAGGGTGCAGACCTAGCAGGGAGGTCTTACATGTTGATTTTTCAATAAGCAAGGTTAAGCATGAAGTTCATTCCATTTTTAGCATTTAACTTAACCATAACCAATAATGTTGCAGCAACCAAGATCACAAGAAGAAACACCGTGCACAAGAACACAAGAAGTATCCTGGGAAACCCTTCTCAACAAGGGAAGAAAACCCAACCAAATCCTTTGCTATATTCTTCAAGAGAGAGACCTTCACCACCAAGAAAATCTAGCACACAAGAGGGTGCTTGCAAACCCTAGAAGACTAGCGCCCAAGAGAGGTGCGCATTTTTCCCAAGAAGGTGTACTTGCTGAAATTTCGAAACTCACACAAAAGATATGATTCCTCAATGGGGAATTTACCTTTACTTATACTAGACTGAACCTATCAACAAAAGTGTCTATTGCCACAACAGGGCCGACCTCACTAACTCATAATATAATTAATAATAACCAGATTAATTATCTTTTACATTAATTATCTATCATAATAAGGTGGGGCCGACTTGTACCCTTTACATTACAATTAGGTTTACAGGCAGGTCTGAGTCTTGAACAATATAGCAAGGGATCTTATACACCCACTAGTGCTCATCCACTAGGGGCACATCCATAGGGATGTCCATATCTATGGCTCACTGCGTTACACAGAAGAATCACTTCTTCACTAGTGCTCAGCCACTAGGATCACGTTCACCTGTGCTCGTCCACAGGCACATCCACTCAACAGATCTTCTTTCCCACTGCACTACACAGGAGCGTCATTTGGAGTTTCTCATCAACTCTCTGCTTAGAGGAGGCTAATACATCATCTTCATTTCTGTCTCATGATGATGCACCCAACACTTTGGGATTTCACACGTTCACCTTGTGCTCAGCCACAGACATGTCCAACTCTGCAGATTTCCTTTCTCACTGCGTTACACATGAGAATCATCTAGAGTTCTTCTCAACTCTCTGTAAGGAGGAGGCCATCTCTACGTTCCAGCTCTGTCTCAGATAGGAACCACACACCCATCTCAGGGGCTCTCTCTTAGGTTTGTGTCCTGGAGAATGTCTCACATAACTATAATCATCAACACTCCCTCTCAGCTAGGGAGGCATTCTTCATCATGCCAAGTCTCACACAGATGTACCTTGAACTTTGTCTTGGCTGTAGTCATCAACACTCCCTCTCAACTAGGGAGGTATTCTTCACCAAGTTAATTTGGTGAAGATGTCTGTAATCTGCTCATGTGTAGGAAGGTACTGCATGTGTACTTTTTTCCTCTGCATCATATCTCTGATATAATGATATTTCATCTCAACGTGTCTCTATCCATAAAGAAACACTGGGTTCTCAAAGAGCTTTACACACAACTCTTGTTATCATCATAGAATCTGTCTGAAGCTTGTGAAGCCACATTGCTTCACACACTTGATACTATATACTTTGCTTTTGTGGTACTCAAGGCCACAGAGTTTTTGTTTCCTGCTGCATCAGGAAACCATGGAAAACTTCACGGTAAGACAACAACCGGATGTGCTCTTCCGGTCCACTGTACTCTCTGCTCAATCTGTATAGGCATATCCCTGCGAACATAATTTCACACTTGGAGGCATATCTCAGACCATATCAAACTGCGCCTTGTTTATATCTCAATACATGCTTTACTGTTCTCTAGTGAGTCTGTCTCGGCTGGCTCATGGATTGGCTAAGCATATTTACTGCATAGCATGAATCAGGTCTGGTGTTAACCAAATACATCAATGATCCAATCAACTGTGGATCAATCTCGTCTGGATCATCATCATTCATTTTCTTCAAATCTATCACAGTGTTTTTGTATTCTGTTATACCGAACTTCTTTAATATTCCTATTGTATATTTTCCTTGACTCAGGAAAATCTCATAGGTTCTTTGTCATACTTCCAGGAAGTAGAGCATCATACTTAGATCCTTCATCTTGAAAACAAAAGTCAAGGCTTACTTGTTTTCAACAACAAGACTTTTTGAATAAGTCATCAAAATCAGGCTCTCATCACCAACATTGTAATAATATAGGTTTGGATCAACAACACTCTTGCTGAGATCTAAACTCATCAAGAATCCATTCATCTGATATAGTTTCCAACTCATGGATGGTAGTACGGATGGAAGTGTATCGGTCTTGTTGGATCAAGTGTCTCATCATAGACAACTCCCTCTGTTTGTGAGAATCCTCTGGCTTTGTATTTCTTGATACTTCCATCAGCTGCATGCTTGCTCTTATAGATCTACTTGGAAGTTACCACAGACTTCCCTTCTGGTCTCTGAATAATATCTTATACATCATTCTTTAAGATACACTGGTATTCTTTTGTTATGGCATCTTGCCGTACCTGTTTCTCTTGTTGTTTCTTCAATGAAGTGGCTCATTACTGAAGGATAGCTTTGAAAAAATCTTTTGCTTTCTCAAGGTGCCCCTTGAGGGACTTGTATGTTTCTCTAACTTCTAGCAAAGTTTTGTCGATCTTGGGCATGCTTTTTATGCCCTACTGTAATATCTCTGGTCATATCATTTGGAGTAGCTGAATTTGTTGGAATACTGTCTGTCTTTCTCTGGATTGCTGAGGATATTAACTCTTTCTTCCTTTTATTTTGTTTTTGACTCCCTCTGAGTCAACCAACTCTCTCTGAAGTCTGAAGGAAGGGAATCTTCCTTTATTGCTTTGTTAGATCCTTATATGTCTTTTTGTCCAACATAATAATCAATCAAATAAGGTTTGGACTCCCGTACCAGGAATAATGGTCCAAGTCTTTGAGGGCTCCCATGCTAGGGATAATATCCTTCATTTATTAAGAATGCAATCAACTATAAAATTAGAGATCAATTGATTTACCTGGGTTTGTAGTTATGTTTAGCTTAGAGGAAGTACTTCTCCTCTCTCGTATCTTCATTCTTTTGAGGTGGATCTGGATCAATGTCAGCGGTAGAAGCATATTGTCTTCCCTTTTTCCTGGTTGGACAATTTCTTGCATAGTGCCCATAATTGTCACATCTGAAGCACTGAATTTCTGAAACATCTCTTCTTTGATTATAACCTGGGTTTGATGAAGACTTTTCATCTTTGAATGTTTGTTTAAAGTTTCTTTTGAATCTCACTCCTTTCTTTGTATGAAGTACAAGAGCATGATTTTCTTCTGGGGAGTCTTCCACTCTATTTCTAAGTCTAAGTTCTTCTTGAGTACAATCTGTCCATAGATGATCAAAGGTTGGTAGACTTTCTCTTCCACTGATACTTTGAAGAAAAGGCTCCCAATGTTTTGGAAGGTTGTTGAAAGTGGATAAGACAAGTTCTCTATCGGACATGATTTCTCCGATGGCTTCTAGCTGTTCTTTAATCTCTGATATCTTCATAAAGAAGATAGCAATTGTGTCACCTTTCGTCATCTTGGTACTTTGAAGTTGGCTCTTCAAGGTAAGAGCTCCGAGGGTGTTGTCACTTTCAAAGATTTCTTTTAGTGCTTCATACATTTAATAAGCTGTCTTCAGGTTGGCAATATGAGGTAAGAGATGATCTCTTACTGAGTAGATAATTAATTTTCTTGCTTTGACATCTTCTTCCTTACTTATCTTTTTCTCTTCATTGGTAGCTGTGGCTGGTAAAGTTTTAGTTACCACATCCAAAAGGTCATCTTCTTCAAGGGTGACTTGAAGCCTTGATTTCCAGGAGCTGAAGTTGCTTGCGCCATCAAGCCTATCTTCTACTAAGGTTCTGTTCTTCATTTGTTCGGATTCTTCAAACTCTCACCAACTGGATTTGGAAAACCTAATGATTAGGTTGGATTAGTAACTTTGGATTTTGTTGGGCTTATGACTGCCAACAATCAACTTTGAGAGTGTCACAGGAATGCTTGTTGAATTGAAAACGTTTCTTCAAGAAGTTTCAGAAATCCTCAGATTAGGATTCTGCAAAAAATCTCGACACCCTAGAAACCCTAGGGCCATAAACTCAAAATCCTCTGAATTTTATTTTGAAGGTCTTTGGAGATGCGCTGAGGAGGGTCGTACAACTTGGTACAAGTTTTAGCTCCAACGTCCACTTATAAAGGGGTGAAAGGGCTGATCAAATGAGGGCCATACGAAACTGCAGAAGGAGGACGGTTTAGCCTTTTGAATGCTTGTGCAGGGGTTCTTCAAGACCTATGCTCTGATACCATGTTGATTTTTCAATAAGTAAGGCTAAGCATGAAGTTTATTCCATTTTTAGCATTTAACTTAACCATAACCAATAATGTTGCATCAACCAAGATCACAAGAAGAAACACCATGCACAAGAACACAAGTATCCTGGGAAACCCTTCTCAACAAGGGAAGAAAACCCAACTAAATCCTTTGCTATATTCTTCAAGAGAAAGACCTTCACCACTAAGAAAACCTAGCACACAAGAGGGTGCTTGCAAACCCTAGAAGACGAGCGCCCAAGAGAGGTGCGCACTTTTCCCAAGAAGGTGTACTTGCTGAAATTTCGAAACTCACACAAAAGATATGATTCCTCAATGGGGAATTTACCTTTACTTATACTAGACTGAACCTGTCAACAGAAGTGTCTATTGGCACAACAAGGCTGACCTCACTAACTCATAATATAACTAATAATAACCAGATTAATTATCTTTTACATTAATTATCTATCATAATAAGGTGGGGCCGACCTGTACCCTTTACATTACAATTAGGGTTACAGGCAGGTCTCAGTCTTGAACAATATAGCAAGGGATCTTATACACCCACTAGTGCTTATCCACTAGGGGCACATCCATAGGGATGTCCATATCTATGGCTCACTGCATTACACAGAAGAACCACTTCTTCACTAGTGCTCAACCACTAGGATCACGTTCACCTGTGCTCGTCCACAGGCACGTCCACTCAACAGATCTTCTTTCCCACTGCACTACACAGGAGAGTCATCTGGAGTTTCTCATCAACTCTCTGCTTAGAGGAGGCTAATACTGTTGAAATATTGTAACTGCAAAGAGAATTCTTATTAGTATTGATATATTATTCATAGGATCAATCCCCATTGTGGATTGATCATGTCGGTTATTGTAATAGGACCAAATTCCCTTTTGCGGATTGGTCAAAAGACAATTATAATAGACAGAATAAGAAGTTGGCCCCAACAGTTAATAAAGAGACCCAGAAATATAATAAAGGTGGGTTTACCCACCCAATTTGAGAAGTTGGCCCTGCCAGTGAAGAGACACTTCACACATGCCAGACTTGTATAAATAAAGGAGGCTAGTGCCTCACTTGGACACAACTCACTTGCTCAGTTTGAGAGACGAGTTTTGATCTGTTACCGGCAAAGGAGAGAGAGAGTGGCGCATATCTTGGAGAGGACTTTCTGTTTTAGCATAGAGATCTCTTGGCATTGTATTGGCTATCTATATTAAGGAAGT
>JZKD02S1673579.1:260939-276571 GCA_000966675.3 Picea glauca | reverse complement strand
GTCTCTCTCCTCTCCCAAGTATAAAAGAATGCTCACCCCCCTCATTTCACATCTACTTTCAGCTATTGTTACTATGCCAAAACCTCTCCCACTCTCTCTCTCTCTCTCTCTCTCTCTCTTCTTGTTCTCATTCTTTTTTCTCAAGCTTGTGGCAAGTATTTGCTCAAGCTTGCTTCTATTGAATAAAGAAATCTTTGGAGGATCCATGGTGTTGAGAGTCTTCTTGGTGCCATCTTGCAACTATTGAGGTGATCTTGTTCTATTTTTCTTTCTTGTGCATGTTTTAGTTATAGATCTAGAGTAGGAACTCCAAGCAAAGTATTTTGCTTGGATAGATTTGTGGTAGTATTATCATAGATCTAGTGAAGTGTTTATTTGGGTATTGCAAAGTATTTTGTTTTACCATCTAGATCTACTCACATCCTCTCTATTTTTGTAGCTTTTCTCACAAGATTTGCAGGTTACCTAAGGGTTTGGTGTAAAGGTTTCAGATCTGGAAATCTTTTGTTTTACCCACTTAAAACCTCTAAATATTTATGTTCTTTTCTATACTTCTTTTGGCATTCTAACATACTTGAATAGAGTATTTAAACATATTATACTTGCTGATTTTTACACAAAAAATTTCTGGTTTGTTCTAACAGAAATTTTCCCAAGATTTTGGTCCTTTTTGCAGCTTTTCCAGCAAGTTTTGCTTGCTGATTTGTTGCAGGTCTGAACCAATAAGGAGGTACTACAACCCATTTGGGGCCATAAAACGTCCAAGAGTAACCTCCTAAGCTAGGGTATTGAATACCCTCTTCTTCCTCTACTCTCTCACATTGTAAGCAAGCCCCAAGAGAGTCTCTAGGGCTTGAATTTCTCAAGTTTATTTAAATTTCTGCAATTTTTTGTTTCTTGTGCCTACACCTAGCAAAGAGGCTTGGCTTTGCCACCAGGCTAGGATTTAGATTTTATTTTCTGTTTTAAGCATTTATTTTGTTACCCCAAGACAAGGTTGTGTGGCTAGGTTTACTTGTTTATTTTTCAAGTTAAGTTATTTCCTTTCTTGCATTCTTTTGCCTACACCTAACAAAGAGGCTTGGCTTTTCCACCCATGCTATATCGTAAGGCTAGTTTAGCTTGTTAGATAGTTCCATGGTTTATGTTCCATGCTTCTAGTTCTTTTCCTTTCAAGTTCATGTGAATATCTAACTAGTTAGAAGCATCTCTTTACCTTGCTTAAGCCCTTGAGGCATTTTCTTTTTCTTGTACATTTTATTTAAGCACTTGTTATTTCATTTGCTCAAGCTTTAAACACAAGTAACTTTTAATTGCTTAATCAATCTACTTTAGGCTCTAGGGGAATCAATTTACTTAGCCTAATTAGATCACCCATTACTGATACAACTTTAGCCACAAAAAAGGAGGCGTGTGGAGGTGACTTGGGGTGCTAGATCAAGGATGATCTCACGACACTAGATGTCCCCCTTGTTGAACACCCAAGTTTTCCGGATTGACCTATGGAGCTAGGGTAAGGCCTTGTTTGTCTTCCTTCTTGAGCACCCAACAGTCCTTTTGGCCAAAGCGGTAGGAGTGTTGGGGTAGTCACCTAGTCTAGGAGTGCAACTTAACTAGTTTCAATATAACCTAAGCCTTAACACTTGAATCATATCTTAGTGGTTTATGCTTTTTTATTTTATGCAACCTTTACTTCAAGCATTATCTTTCAAGTATTTTAATTGAGCATTGTAGTGATTGAGTAATTCTATCTTAAGTTGCGCACTAGTGCCTGTGGAGGCTTCTCTTTCAAGTTTTATCTTTCATCTCTTGAGTTGCACACTTGTGCCCATTGGTGGCTTTAGTTTCATCTCTTGGTTCCTCTTAAGTTGCACACTTGTGTTTCTAGTTGCCTCCTTGAAGTTGTGCACCTTTCATTGGGGCACTTCAAGCTTCGTTTGCAAGTAATGTTGGTGGTGAATGCATCTTGAGTTATTTCCTTTTCTTATTTGCAAAATCCAATTAGAGTTAGTTCATCTTTGCTTCACTATTTTCTGAATTCTAACTAGTGCTTAATTCATTTCATTTGTAAGTGCTTGTACTTTTGTATATTGTTCAATCATCTAACTATTCTTTACTTTGTTGTAATTATAATTCTTTTGTATCTAATCTAATTTGTAAAGTTATTCTTTTCTTTGTTTAGATCTCTTATTGTAACTTAATTGAACCCATTGCCCAACCTTAGCCACTAGTCTTAGTTGTCTTAGGCAAAGGTTTGCTTTTGCATTGAAATTTTGCATTTGCATTGCTTGCCTCTCATTTAGGCTAGTTTCCCCCTACCCTTTAACAAATTAAAATTAACTCCTAGATCTTACCTAATAACTCACATAGTAACTAGGGTCTACCTGTAATGTCCCCCACCTCTTGATGAAGAGGTTTTGGGAGGACTTAGTGGCCTCGGCATCCCCACTAGGCCATAGTCTCACACTGAGGGGAAAAGTCAACCAAACTAAGGTTATATTCTTAAGTTGACTTAATAAAAAGAGAAAAAGGAGTAAAAAGATAACTCAATGAAGAAATAAAAACGCTGGAGGTTAAGTTAGGGTTAACTCTAGGGGTTAACTTAACTCAACAGGGAAATAGAAGAAAAGTATAAAGAGAAGGCTAGGGCGCACCTCTCATTCATTCCAGATTTTGGTATTTTGCTTGTTGATGCTCTTGAGCATACAGTTTTGAGGGTTTTGATATTACAAACCCTAGTGAACAACTCAATGGTGAAAGATTCCACTCACCTAGCTCCAAGCTTGGTCTCGGGGATGAAACACTCCACCCACACCATTCTACAACTATCATCTATCCAGGAGGACTAGCAGGGTCGTACCATTTGGATCAGCAGGGCCGTACCAGCTAGGGTTTTCTTGCAGGGGCGCACTATTGGTTGAGGAAGAGTTCGATCCAGCACATTGAAGAAGCTTGAGAGGTTTCCAACATTAGGGTTTTGCTTGCAGGCCCTTGCTCATCAGTTTGAGGGCTTCTTGGAGGAGTTATCACATCCCTATCATTCATCTGTAGGATGGGACGATTTCAGGAGTGAGGGTACAACTTGGTGATTCAGTGTTTCTCAGATCTAGAAGGTCATAGGCTAGATCTGACCTTGAAACTTCTCTCAAGTGCTTGTGGTTGCCCGATCTATCATCCAGGAGAGTTTCAGACGATTCAGACCTTGTATTCAGCTGGGCTGTACTATTGGCCACATTTAGGGTTTCAGGAGGGCCGTACCATCTTAGGGTTTTTGCAGTTGAGGAGGAAGCTTCAGTGTTTGAGCTTCATACTTCAGGAGAAGGCTTCCATTGCCTTGATCTATCATTGAGGAGAGTTTGGCAACATTAGGAGGTCTATATCTTTAGGAGGGTTGAACCCCTGGTGTCCAGTGTCGTCAGCAGGCCATACCAGCAGTCATCGGGGCCGTACCAGTTGCTTGAGGGTTAGGCTGAAACCCTAGTTTGCAGTTGAGCGTTCATCTTCTATTGGCAACCTTTGGGAGGCTTGTTTTGTATCTCTGGGAGCATTTTGTATGCAACTCTAGTATTACCTTGAAGCCATCTATTCAGATTTGCTTCTCCATTGTATCAGGTGCTTGCTTTCTTATAATAAAGTTCAACTATTTGCTTGTGGTTCCTATCTTGTGTAATGTTGATAATCTTCATATGATGATGATGATGCTTGTATAAATCCATGGCTGAATAATTGAATAAACCCTAAGGCTGAAATATTCATGGTCAACCTGCATACACAACAAATAATAATCAATCAGAGGTTAGTTAGTGATTCTCAGCAAAAAAATTTTTGGCTTGGGATCATTACACTACCCCCCTTGGCTTCCCTAGGAGTAAGCCTAGATGAAAGAAGTTCAAGTCGAGGTGACAGTGGGCTTGAACTTAGGCATTGTGCCTCCGAGGACACACTAAGTGGATTGAGACTTAGTCCACGCTTGCAAGTGTGTATAAGGACGACAACATGTCCTAGGGGCCAGATCACACTTTGAAATCCGATGGATCTAGGATCTAGGCTGACACTACTCTCTTCCTACCTCTTGGTGTCCCTATCCACTGGGAGCATCAAAAATAAAGATGTGATTCATTGTGTAGTGTCTAGTCATGGAGGTGGTTGAAGGATGTGAGATCTATGTTTGAGGGTCTCCCTTATATATGAGGTAGGCTTCTTTGGTTTGGGTATCAAAAGAATGTGGAGAGGGAGTTATGAGACTCTTTGAACAAACATCAGAACTGTCTGCATATCTAATAATGTCAAAGGCATTTGAAAACAAAGTGATCCTCTCTCTCTGTCTCTTGTGTGTGTCATAGTCGACATAATCTCTCTATTTGTGGAATCCGGTGCCCAATGTTCACCTAAATTTGGTGAGAGGCCACTCATAACTGGCCAAAGGAAATCTCGAGCTCGTGCATCCAATGCCACAATGTGTAAGGGGGTTGAACGATGAGGCCATCTTGTAGCTCCATGAAGTTCTTTGCATAAAAGGTCATCTTGGGCTTCAACCCCCTAGGAGGGGTGATCCAAGTGGCCTGGATATATCCCTTGTAAATATCCTCTCTAATAATCCTGATCATCTTTTGTTTAGTTGCTAAGGGGTGGTTAGGAGCATCTAAAGAGTACATGAACGAAGGAAGGGGTTCCATTGATATGCTAGTAGATTGTAGGAAACAAGATACCACTGAGAACCAACGACATGCTTTTCTTGAAGGGGTGTGGGGGAAAACAATGCAATGGCATTCAAAGAACAATAGGCAAGGTATGGATACTGATCCTTGTCGACAACCGAGTTAGTAAATCTCCAGAGATGATGCAATAAGTCTACTAGTTTGAAGATGGTATTGATTTGGAGGGGGTGAGCCACAAACTTCGCTTGAATGATGGGCTGAGGCACTATCCTGAAAATGAAATGAAGCAAGAGGGTCTAAATTCTCTTTGTTTGGGTCCAATTTGATCAAGTAGGCTAGCCCCCCACATGTTTAAGCTGTACAAAGTTGTGGGTTTGATGATGGAGTCCACGAGGTCCAATTTGAATGAGATGTCATGAAAGTGATGTCGTAAGCATTGTTTCTCTAGGATGGTGAGGTATCCATACCCCTTATTAATCTAGGGTTGGAGAGCCTACATCAATTCAAGCTTGGGCATTGAAAATTGAACACCTAGATATGTGTAGGCTATGGTAATCTCTACCTCCACACCCTTGAAGTCTAAATAAAAATCTAAGAGGGCCTTCTTTGAGCTTTTGAAGATCACCGCCTTGGTTTTTCCTAGGTTGATTGTCAATTGCCAAAGGTTGCAAAATCTCGAGAGGGCTTCCATATGTCTTTGTGATCCTTAGGGGTAGATGCTAGGTGAGCCACGTCGTCAACGAAAAGGGGTATGGAGAACATGATGTGGTGGAGGAGACACTCGTCACCTGGGTGGATGTGCTTGTGCAAGAATGAATCCAACTTGTCTATGTAAATCTAAAATAAGGTGGGGAGAGAGGGCATCCATGCTTCACCCCAATGGTGCTCCTAATGAAATTTGATAATACGCGTGCTGTATGGAGGCGACTGAGGATGACCTCTAGAGGTGCATGATAGTAGTGATGAGAGTCTCTGAGTACCAATGTCTCTAAGCCTCTAGAAGAAGGCCTCCCTCCGAACCGAGTCAAAAGATTCTCGAAAGTCTATAAAGCAATAGAAGACTTTTGAAGAGTTGTGTCTTGCCTCCTCCAAATAATGGTTCATAAGGTGAGGATATGGTCCATAGTCTGTCACCCGTGTTTGAATCTTGCCTGTCCTCCATCAAGAAGGTCTCTTATCTCCATCTCCTTGGATAGCCACAGATGAAGAGCAGTGCCATAGAGCTTCGAGAACCCGTGTCCCACCATAATCATCTTGTAATTGATGGATTAACACTAGAACCCGATATTGGGTAGATAGTATGAGTGTGCCAAGGTGCATGATGAATGAAGTAAGTGCAAGCTGTGCACTGGGTGTTCAAAAGCATGTGCACACATATAAAAGCATGCGAGTCTCAAGTGCAAGTGCAACCATAAGTTAGGTGTATTTGATGTTGAGGCATGCCAAAGTGATGTGGATGGAAGTTAGGCACTGAAGTTTATCAAAAACAAGGTGAAGTTGAATCAAAGAGGTAAAATGGGTCAAGTTTCTACAAAGTAATAAATATATCTTGAAGCACAGTTTTGGGAAGGAGAATAAGTTCACATACACACAGAGAAGGAGAGTGCTACTGTTGGTGACAACAAAGAATGAGATAGTTACTTGACTTGTATGGGTGTGACATAGATTTTGGACAAGTTGTAGAGAAGTGTAAGAACCCAACAATGCAAGCAAGAGTCAAGACATAAGCACACAAATGGATTACTTGTCCAAGATGGTTATCTATTCAAGGGTAAGCAATGATGCATACTGAAGAGTTCAATGCAAAAAAATATTCTAGAGTATTACACAATGGAGGATTATGAAAACACTTTGGGCAAGATGAAACACAAATTTTCCTAGAGGAAAGATATTACTTACTAAACATGAAGGAGGAGGTTAGCAAATTTGTGGTGTGATGCAAAATATGTTAGATGGAAAATGGAGTGAGTCAAAGTATAGGATTGTACACACCATTTCCAATCCCAAAGATGTCTTGGCAATACATGTCAATAGATTTTGTTCTTGCATTGCCAATAATGCAATGTAGATTTGATGCAATGTTTGTGGATTCCAGGTTTTTTGAGATTTCACACTTCATGCCTTTTAAGAAGACTAGTGATGTGACATCTTACGTGGAGCTATTATTTATGGAGGTGGTGTGATTTCATGGATGTCAAAGAAAATTACATTTGACATAGATACTAGATTTTCAAGTCATTTTTGGAGCATAGACAGATGGACAAACTGAAGCGATGAACTGAAGTTTGGGAAATCTTTTGAGGTGTTTAATTGAAGACAAGAAAAAACATTGGGATCAAGTTTTGGCTTAGGCATAGTTCATGTATAATAGTTTGTGAAGGTGTCAATAGGATTTTTCACTTTTCAAGGTTATATATGGAGCAAATCCAAGAGGAGTGGCTTACTTGGTTGATTTTCCAAATGATATGCAAAGGAACAATGACGCAAAAGCATTTGCAGAGCATATGGAGTAAGTGCATGTGCATGTCTAGGCTAGACTTAGAGAGAAGAGTGCAAAGTACAAGGAGCAGATGTATGCACATAAGAGGTTTAAGTAATTTGCAGTTGGAGATTTGGTCATGGTACATCTCAAGGAAGAGAGCTATCCCAAGGGATTTTACAACACACTGAATGTGAAGAAGAGAAGACCATGTAGAATCAAGAGGAAGTTTGGTGACAATGCATATGAAGTGGAGTTGCTAGAGGAGTTCGACATTTTGGCCATTTTCAATGTTGTGGATTCAAAGGAGTACAAGGAAGGTGAGATTTCTTTGAAAGAAGAAGAAAGCACAAAGGAAAATTAGTGTAGAGTTGTAGACAAATGTCAAGGAAGAAACATGATGAGATTGAGCAAGTGCTAGATGAAATGGTGATGAAAAACTAGGAATGCAAAATACTAACAGTATCAAGTGAAGTGGAGAAACAAGCCAGTTGCAAATAATACTTTGGATTTCTAATGCAGAGAATAAAAAAATTTCTAAGGGGAAGGTAGTTGCAGTAGAAGCAAAGGATGAAGGATCAATGCAAGATGCTCATTGCTTTATTTGCAAGGGGACGTTGATGTGGGAACATCAATAAAGTGGCTAAGTCCACGAGCACAACACAAGTAAGCGTGATACAAATGAGCATGATGTGAGTGAGCATGACATATATGCACATGGGACATATGAGTGTGACAGATAGAGAAGAGAGCACATGAGATGCTTCTTACCAACAATCTAGCACCTTAGTGCAAAGCCTTCACAAGGTGCCAAGACTAGTGGAACATCGGAAGATGCCACTACTATCACCTAAGCAACAACTTCCCTCATTTTAGTTAAGGACGGATCCAACACAAGACTTCTCTAGTAGCCTCAAGGAATCCTAAGGAAAGACACAATCAAGTGTAAGGCCTCCTATGTAACTACCCAATGCACCACCGATCAAATAATATCAAGCAAGGTAAGGATAAGGTATTGTTCAAGGCAATTTCCAAATTTGGTTTGATATGTCTTTCTGGCTGTAGGTAATTTCCAAATTTGGTTTGATAAGTCTTTAGGGCTGTCTTAAGGGTTTATCAAGTTATTATTCAATGTAAATGATTCCCAAACCACTCAAATCTGGAAATTATAAATGGCCGTTGTAAAACTTGCATAAAAGGTAGGAAATTATAGCAGCAAACAAGTTACAACAGAAATACAATTTAGCCCTCAAAATGAGTTATAAACCAATAGAAAATAGGGCTTAAACAATGAATAAAACTAGAGTTTGCACCACTTGCAAAATATGAAATCTAACATGCATATAACAGCCAATAAAAACAAGATGTCTAGCCCTAATTATGTAGTAATATAAATTCAGCAAGGCAAATTTATGCAATAAAATGATTTTAGGTCAAAGCATACAAGAAAACCCTAGGATTTTAGGTGAATAATATGCAAGAAAACCCTCGAATTCTAGGTAAAAAATATACATGAAATCGTAGACGTCTAGGGTTTTTACGGTTGGAGATTAAATTATAAGCTAAATTTGCCCTAGATTTCCCCTAAAACAAAAATAAAATTTGAATTTTAGAATTTATGATTGACTAGATGGAAGAAGACTAGCGCCTACTATTTTTTTTGGGCATATGGGATCAACTAAGGACTCCCTTCAGAGGATGTAAGTAGATCTAGGGTTGTCCACTACAAACCTTAGAAGATCCACCTAGTACCTTACAAGCTTCAAGATTATTCAAGGGAAAATACTCCACTAGTAATCTTCCAAGGGTTTAGAAGAAGGGGTTTGTCCAAGAACAATATGAAGAGAATGCACCACCACCACTAGAGAAGTACAAGTACACTTAATAATCATTCATAAAGAAAATCCAACAAGATTTAGAGAGATCACTTACTCAAGAAATTGTTTTCATCCATAAACTCTAGACATGAAAATCCATAGAAGTTGCAAAGTCATCCATAAAACATCTCCTCAAGTAGGCGCTCTAGTTATTCATCCATAGCTAAGAATAAAATAGTAAAAATAGACAAGTAGTAATGATTCTCCACAAGTAGCAATGATACAAATGAGAAGTGCTTCTCTTATTTATATGAGAGATCTAACACCCTTCTCATTATAATAATAATATTTTCCTAGCAAAAGCTCTAAGAAAATAAAATAATGCCTTTATCTCTTACAAACCCTAGAGGTAAGGCAACAAGACATAAAATATCCATGATACAAGAGTGGATGGGTCACTAAGACCCCCAAAGATGCCTCCAAAACAAAGTAAATGTGCTCATAAGACAAAACGTCCATCACAAATGCATGCTCAATTTCACAAGTGTGGCCTCATATAGTAGATGACTCACTCAAAAATCAAGTGTAGGGGCTCCAAAAGTGAAACGTTCCCTCAAAGAGGTGCAATGTTTCATCCCAAAGTGACATATCATCCCCCAAAAAGTGTGACATCTCATCCTCCAAAAAGTGTGACATCTCATCAATAGGTGTGATATCATCATGAAAAGGTGCAATGTCCTATCATGAAGGTGCCATGTCATCTCCAATGGGTGCTAGGACATCTCAACAAGGGTGACATGTCCTCATAAGGCTCAACGTCCTCCAAATGATGTGCAACGACCTCTCAAACATGGTGGGATGACCTCCATCAAATGTGCAAGTAGCCCCTTGATGTCGTCCAAAGGACCAAGGCTCTATCCAAGTGAATAGCCATGTGAAGTACATCGTCCAAGGAGGGGCTCATGTGGTCAAATGTATCCATCAAACCCAAAGGCATGTACACAAGCCAAATGCAACATAGAAAGAGAGTCATGTCAATGTAAAAGCCATTAGATAGATCACATTAAGTATCCTCTTCAAACTTCACACTAGCTCTAAACTTATACAATTTTCCAAGTTTAGGTATGGGAAGATTATCGTTAACCCCTATTAGGTGTGCTAATACCCAGGAAAAGGAGTATTTCCCAAGAAACTTGTCAAGACGTATGTTAGTGACATATGGTATGGTTTGGGCTTACTTCATGGGTGGTGGCATAGTCATGTAAGGTTATGTATGATGGTCATCCTCATGAGCGCCTTTGTATGAGGGAGCACTTAGGCAATGGGTTGCCCTTTCCTTAGCAGTGTGTCTTTCCAAACCCCTATTTGCCTTTTTCTTTATTTGTTCAAACTTTTTGGGCTTTTGATTTCATTTGCTAAGTCCTTTTTGTTAGGTATGCATCCATTGCATAGGACACGGGGTGATGGCCTCCTAATGACGGGGTAGAGCTCATGCTTCTTTATTCTTTCTTGGTTCTTGACTTTGCTTTTCTTTCTTCTTTGTTTTGCTTTGCATTTTGAGATTAGCATTTTCTCTTTCTATATATTTTTAATATCAAGCTCCTTCTTCTCATGGGATTATGAAGCGAGGTTGCTAGAGCGTGGAGTGGAGTGGGAGCGTTTTCAGGGGCGGGAGTGTCGGGAGTGCCATTTTCCAAAAACCTCAGGATGGGAGCATCTCATGAGCATCATATATATATATAATATTGCATTTATATTAAAAAAACATGCAAAATGCCAAATTAGTTGCAGAATATATGAAAACATGCATATTTGTGCTACTTGTAGATGGATACTACATTATTATGAAGTTAGAAATGCCATCCATAGTACATTAATGATTATATTGAAACTTTGAAAGAAAGCATTATGAATAAATGAGCAAGAACATTTAAAGGACAAACATAAATCACAAGCAATATTCCACCATCGCTTATATTGGGATCCACATCATTAGTATCATCCTTCATCCTTGGCCTCTTGTCTAGCCTTTGCCTCTACCTTGATCCTCTAGGGACATCAATTGACACCACCCAATTTTGCTGAAACTACCTAATATTAGCCTTAAAATATGGTAGAAAAAGCTTAACATGCCTAATCAATGATTTTGGTTTGAGTGAAGGGTACATTTTTGCTAAGGCCATGACAAAGGAGTTTAACAATCAACACCACCAATTTTGGGGTACATAAAGGTCTTGGTGCTCTTGATTAAAAGCCAATCACATACCCTCATATGTGATAGGATCCAATGAAAATGCTGCAATCCCATCAATCCTGAAATCCTGAAAACTAGTAAGTCTGCTGAATTTTGAATGGGATATGAAATTCTACTTTCTCCATATGAAGTCCGATGAGGTTGGAACCACTCTCAAACATCCTGAAACAATTAATGGTAATGTTAAAAATTTAGGCATTTCCTTTACTTTAAGAATTTAACATTACCATTAGGGAGCATCTAGGGAGTGCCTTGGGAGCACGCTCCTAGGCTCCAAGAGTGTCCCAGGGAGCGTGGCACTCCCATAAGGGCAGGGAGCGTCCTAAAACTGCCTGTAACACACTCCCTATTTTTGGGAGCACGCTCCCTGGATTCTCCTGCTCAGAGCACGGTTCTAGGCCTAGGAGCAGGGGGGTGCTCCCCGTAACATTGTTATGAAGCACGAACCAACCCAAAAGGAGGGATAATGGAAATGGGAAAAATGGAGCATGTTACGTATGGATTGCGATATGGACACGTTACCCCTATCAAGGCCCCCATTTGTACAATTCTGCCTAGGAGTGACAACACTTGACTAGGAGATGATGATGACCACCAAGGTGAAGCAAGGAAAAATGTATAAATTCAAAGCATCATGATCCATCATCTGATTCAACCCATGGTCACTATTGTCATGTCAAATACATTGAGCATTAACACTTAACGTGAAGCATTAAAACAAGGATGTGTGTCATGCACCAAATCATCTGATGTGAGTGAGCTGAGCATAAAGTGGGAGGCATCTATGGGCAACTTTCTGTGGAGAATCCTGAATATCATCATCGTGCCTGTTGTCTGTGATGTGGATCATTGGAGAAAAATCTCCTCTAGTTACCCCTAGATGTGAAGGGGTAACAATGCCGACAACGCTAAGAGTGCAGAGGGACATGATAGGAAATAGAGTGTGACAAGAAGCATGCATGGTGAAGTGGAGAAACAAGCTAGTTGCAAATAATACTTGGATTTCTAATGTAGAGAATAAAAAAAATTGAAAGGGGAAGGTAGTTGCAGTAGAAGCAAAGGGTGAAGGCTCAATGTGAGACACCCTTTGCTTTATTTACAAGGGGAAGTTGATGTAGGAGCACGATCAAGTGGCTAAGTCCACGAGTGCAACATAAGTATGATATAAATGAGCATGATGTGAGTGGGCATGACATATACACACATGGGACATATGAGTGTGGCCGATAGAGAAGAGAGTGTGCAAGATGCTGACAACACTAAGAGTGCAGAGGGATATGACAGGAAACAGAGCGCGGCAAGAAATATGCATGGTGAGTGTGTGTGGAAGGAATGCATGTCAAAAGAGAGTGCGCTTTAGAAGTTAGATGTGCCAAGTATGGTTTGGGTGTATGACAAACAAACATGCTTGATAAGCGCATGATAATGAATGTGTGTGACAATGATGAGCGCAACGAGCATACACGAAAGGGAAGGTGAAAGGTAGTAGTGGAGGATGAAGAGAAAGGAACGAAAGCTGAAGAACTAGATAGACACAGAGATGCAGAGGAATATGAAGAGTCAAAATACGCTGGACAGTCAACAGATGAAGTAAATAAATAAGGTTGTTGTTTGATTCAAGTTAGCTAGCAATCCCATAATCAATGTCGAGACAGTCAGTGAGTGGAGGGCCAAAGTAGAGCTCTAAGGCATAATATATACCTGTATCTTGATTTTGATGATGAGAACGAGTAGACATTTGCCGAAGCTGTGATCTGGTTTTCAATGTTGTCTGAGTGACTTGTATGAGCATTTAATTTACTGTAGTATATCTTTGTTCCAATCATTGTGTTGCATACTGCTGTGCTAAGTCTATAAAGTTAGAGATATTGGAGATTCAGGCGCATTGTGCCCGACTGCGCCACTGCCTAATCAATGTGGTTTGGCTGGAAATTTCCCATGATGGATTGTGAGTTTTGCCATCGAGATGATCAACTACAATTTTAGAGTCTCCTTCCAGATGATTATTCTAAATTCATATTTTAGTGCTTCAGTGATGCACATCATTGGGGCTTCCATCTCTGCTTGATGATTGGATTATTTTCCTTGGAATTTATATGTTACTGAAATAAAGCTTCCTTGATGGTCTCTGAACACTCCTGATCCTACTGGACCGGGATTGACTTTGGAGGCACCATTGAAATTAAGCTTTATCCAATCTTCAGGGGGAGGACTTCATTCCTACTAATGGTTTTGTATGCCTAATTTCTGCCCTTCAATGGAATCCCAGTCAAATAATTCAAATGTTATAGATGAAACACTATATTTTGTTGAGATGTATCTATTGTTACTGTCTTTAAAATATCCAAATCAACGAGACTATTTCTAAGATTTTGCTGGAAATCTCTCCTTGAAAACATTTGGATTCACATTAACTGAAAAGTAGTTTGGTCTATTTAAATGATGCTGAAATTGACATTCAGTTTGCGACATATAGTGCAAGGTTTCATTATAACTATAATTATATGAAACTTACTCTGATTAATAATATAAATTTTTAATCACAGCGTATGTATTAGAGAGTTGAAAACTCTTGCATATAACATATTTTTGGTGAATACTGGAGGTGAAATTGGATCTCCATTACTCCAGTATTCTTCTCTTACTTTGCCATCGGTATAGAGTCTTTTGATTAGCAACTATGGGTTTTCAACTACTGACATGCCTTTTGTATGGCAGTTTTACTATGCTGGATTACTCAGGAATTTGAGCTTTATGCAGCTTTTGATCCACTAGCTGAAAAGGTATGTCTAAGTCTCAAGCTACAGAAGTGCATCCATTACAAGCAAATATGCTGTATGCTAATCTATGGTCATTTCTAGTTTTCATAATGTTCATAGTTGCAAATTTCTGGCTTCAGTGATCTTAGTTATGAATTATAACCAATTCTTTCAACTTACATCAACGTTGATCTTATATTCCCTCTGTAGTTTCTATTTGTTATGGAGGCTTGCATTTTGTGAGAGTATACCGAAGTTTGTCTCACATTACTGTTTGTCTTCAGAGTAAACTGGATGGGTTACAATGTCTTACCATTTCGCAATCTGTTTTAACTTTTATCATAGTTACAATAATGGAGTCCCTTTTAAGTTTTAAGCTATGTTTTCCCACATAGTTTATTGTGGCATACTGCATAGTATTTCTAGGCAATATGTTTTTGTTGATATTTAAGTCCTGGCACAAGATCTGATCACCATATAAACAAGCATTTGAAGCTCCATTGGAGATGTATCATATGACTAATATACTTATTACTACTATGTCCGGGAAGTACATCTATAGACTGCAGACTATAAGGCAATGAAGCCATTCATGAACATTTTTAATTTTGCCAATTTGACATTTGTATACAGTAAACTGGACAAATGTAATTTGTATACTTCTTACTATTATGAGCTGGAAGTACATATGCATAGTGCAATCTATAAGGCAATGAATCCATTCATGCTTTTTTGTTTAAAATTTTCCAGTTTGACACTTATATTCAGTAAGCTAGACACAATGGTGTGCTCAAGACTTCATGCTGGGGCGTTTGTGTTCTGCCAAATAGGAGATTCTGCTCTGGAACCTTAAAATGCATGTTCTACAGTAATTTGAATTTTACAGATTTTCTAGCTAGTTTTTGAGTAGAGTTGCATTCCAATATGCATGTTAAACATATGATAGAGCTTAGCTCTTGGTAGGGGACTTGATCTGACTATTTTCTGATGTCAACATGACAACGTACACAACAATTTCTGTTTTAATTTGTTGAGAGTCTGAGACCAGGAAGCATGAAACTATTTGACAGATGAAAGGATGGCGTTTATTTCTTGAGAACAATCTGAAGATAACAACTAAACAGGGTTGTTTAGGTGACAAATTCTCTTTGACAAGAATATGTATCTTCTTTGCTGGGAGGGAATCCTTCAATCTAGTCAGCACTCAACCCTTCTGTTTGAGTAGTTCAACTCAGGAAAAGCTTTTAAATCAGTTTCTATGCTTTCATCCAGATATGCCAAATAGATAGTTGGGATTTAAAATAAATTGTATGTTATCATGTTCACTGAAAGATTTCTGTTTATATGTAGAGTAGGATTCCAGATTTTGAAATGAGCTCATCTTTGTCAAGATTCCATTAACAGGGTCCAAATCTTCAAATTTAGATGGCCAGGTTATTCCTATTAGCAAGAAGTTACTACTTTGGCCGCAGGTGCAACCTACCCTATTTGATATGCAATCTCTGTTAAGATGCAAGTTGACTATATGTGTTTTCCATGGGCATTACTCTGTTATTCATTTTCTTTTTACCTTTTTGTGACTGGAAGATTGTAAGGGAGGTAAAACCATAAAAACTAAATTTCTTTTATGGACATGCATATATAAATTGTAGTTCAAATATGAAG
>JZKD02S1673579.1:223388-239126 GCA_000966675.3 Picea glauca | reverse complement strand
GAGGTTTCTCCAAGTAATATGCCCATTATGACCTTCTTAGCGAATTTAATTAAGATATGACCCATAATAACTCAAAATTACAAAAATCGTCGGAATGCAACGAAACCAAAGCCCAGCTGTGCGGAATGGATTTTGATGATGATCGATGCAAGTCGGGCCCAAAGAAACCCCTCAATATCTCCCGAACTCTTTGTCACCCCTATCTGGCTACTCGGGTAGGCATAACACTCTGAAATGTTGTAATGTTATAATGTCCCAAAATGGGGACATTACACTTTTCATCATTAGTATGTTCTTCTTCTTTTCCTAAGGTAATCCGATACAGTCCTTTACTTTTTAATAAATCCTCCATATGGGACTTCCATTGGAAGTAATTAGTGATAGTAAAAAAAAGATCACCGAGAGATGCCATATTAAAATATGTAGAAACAGATGAAATTGATGGCCTGGATGGAAAGATCTCGAAAAAATAGGCTGTTTGAAAAAAAAAACAACAACACTAAAAATGGACTTCAGATGTGAAAGTTATGCCCTTTTGAAAAAATGCATAAATGATAACCAAAGAGTCAAGTGGAAAGTAGAAGTTGGTCCACATGGTGATATCCCTCCTAATAACTTTACTTTTACAATAAGTTGCTTATGAAGTGACCCACTTTTATAGAATAAACAAGATCACATTTACGTTGAAGTTACTTTATAAAAAAAAGTTGCATGAAAAATAAATAACTTTGAAATAAAATATTAAAGCTACTTATAGTGATTCACTTTTATAATTTAAGTGAAATGCACTTTACAATGGATGCATGAACTTTTTCAAAAAAATTAACAAAAAAAAGACTTGAACTTAAAACCTCTTATTTAATAAAACAACTTTTAACCAAACAAGTTAGTGCAAAACATATTGCATTGTTTAAAAGGAGGATTGGGGTTGTTGTTGTTGAATACGACCTTGGAGAGCGTGCTAAAAAAAAACTCTTTTCACACAAGAAAATGTTTTTGCTTCTTGACAACAACAAGGGTTAGATCTCAGTTAGCTTATCTAGAAAATGTGAGTTTCCCCTTTATTTATGATTTACTGAGATTGCACAGAGTGCACACCAAAGAGCATACATAGACAATACAATACTTTTCGTTTTGTTTTTTGATTTGTCGAGATCAAACATGTTGCAGAGAAAAGAGCAAAAACAGATCGAAACGAAAAGCAACCTGGAAATAAAAAACAAAAAACCGAAATAAAACCAAAATAATAACTCTACAAAAATTTAAAAGGGTGTATTTAGGCTTTATACCCCTTGAACTGACTGAAATGGCCGTATCTTAGGAAAACAAAAACCTTCTCGAGTGAAATGAAAGACATTCATGAATGAAACGACTTCTCCGGAAACAATGGAATAATCCTCTTAGCACATAAATGTATGAAAATGTAAGAAACCAGAGATGATGCAACACGACTTCATGATCTGGATCTACAATGGAAGCGGGTTTTCAAATGCGCTTTGATACCATGTTTGACAACACATGTATTCCAACAGAGGACGAACACCTTCAGTAACCACTCATACAACTAGATCAAACATCAACACACCGATGTTTTGACGTGGTAAAACCCCTACGAGGACACATCCACGACCCCAACCAACATGGCCACTTGGAACAATTTATTATTGCAAAAGAAAAATTTACAGAGAGATTTACAAGAGAGTTTCTCAAAATTGATCATCGATAAATGACCCTTCATGTTCTTTAAATAGATATCATGGACCTATCGGGTGTTTAAGCCATGAATCAATGTAGCCATTAAGATCTAGGAGAATATGAATCGTCACATCACTCTATGTCGAAAACATATTGTGACATTCAAATTTCCTACCTACAAATGCATACTTATGCATACTAAAGAAACACACGTTTACCTAATGACACATTAGACCAAGTTGATCTTAACTAAATCCCAAGTGTCTAAATATCCTAACAACAAACACTATGTAGAAATATGCAACATACAAACCCTATCCTTATCACAAAAATATGCAAGAAAAAACAAACGCATACATACAATATACAAAAAGTGGATGGAAAGTTTTTCAATCCACAAATGATTTCTTGCTACGGAAATAAACACTAAGTTTACCCTTTAATAATATGCTGGATCAAAATTCTCATTTGTAGAAATGCAAGTATCAAGTTTCACTGACCAAAATGAATGCTAGATTTAGGTTTAATATGAAACAATTCATGCAACATGGTATTTTTTAAAATTCATGAATATCTCATTGAATTTGCAAGTGAAAAATTGCAATTTTTTCATTGCAAATTCTCATTTTAGGTTATGCTTACCAAAAAATTAAAAAAAATTGTCATTCTTTTATTAATTTTTGCAATACTAATTTGAATGCCACGATGATGTTGGTTTATTAGCTTGCAATGGTAGGAGTTGACATCTCAAAAGAAGATTAAGACATAATTTTGTTGCATAGCCTACCAAACTCATGAAAATATAGTGGTTTCATTGGGAAATGTAGAAAAACTAACGTTGAATGTCTTGATCAAAGTACTTCATGAGAAAACCTAGGGAAAGTTCATTACTATATAGAGAAGAAATCACGCTTTATCGTTTGGAGAGTAATGACTTGGGTCTACAAAATTATCAACATCATGGCAGGTGTCAAAGAACAAGTTGTTGAGAGAATTGAAGTGGAAGAAAATTCTACAAAATGCAAGTGTCAGAATTGTGGCAAAAGGTGGCACTTAAAGAACTAGTGCAACGTACTGGTGAATCCGAACAAGGAATGCAATACATGAGTGTTTTTTATTTTATTTTTTCAATAAAATATTTCTTCAACTATCAATATACCAATATTTACTTTGATTTTATACAAAACAAGTGGGTTGCAATTGTATCCTTCACAAGCACTAGAAGAAATAAACATCGAGATTGCTAAAATCCAAAACACTCAGGGTTTCACTTTTAGAAATAAAGATATACCAAAAATTAAAAGGTCCAAAATATGACAAACATAGTCACAAGACCCTAGGCATGAGCCCAATGTCATGCAAAGGATTATCTTGGTCATTGGGGTTTGTCCCTTAACCAATGGAAATCGACGTTTTCTCCATAATGATTGAATCCTAGATGTCATTGTGGGGTTTAGGTGGGTTGGTCATTTTTGAGATTGTGAGGGCCAATTTTGAGAATTTATCATTCTATTGAGTTGGGGGTGGGGGATTGTTGTGTCTTCACCTTTTGATCAATCAACTTTCTCTATGATGTGGTCATCCTTCCCCTCTCTATGCATGACACCTTGGACCGAGGTGAGTGAGAAGGGGATTCACTAAGGGGATCTTGACTCATAGTATAAGGGACCCCACTATAAAGATAAAGTAATTGTTGTAGGTGATTCATGTCCACTTGGACCTTATACACCTAAACAATGATCTACGAGGATAATATCACACATATCAATGAGTTTTCAAGCCATTTTAAATACAAGAAGACTATTTAATATCAAAAGTACTCTGTGTTTCTTTCACAAAAAGAAAAGAATTTCAGTGTGCACAAGTAGTGAGGCATACTTAACTCAATATTTCAAGGAATATAACCTCATTGAAGGGTTGTGTTCCAAGAGATGGTTGCAGGGAGAAACTCAAGGAAAATATCATCATGGATATATGCTTTAATTTGATCAAGAATGACCCTTTCAAGATTGGATAACCCAAACTTAGTTTCGAGCTTAGGCAAAGAAATCCAACTCCTTGAGCTATTATAAAAAGGTCATTGGTTGATATGATGCCTTTTTTAGAAGTGAGAACCAAAGGTCTTCAACCAACAACTTACAATCAATATTTAGGGGAAGAGACCATTGGGAATTAAAAGAGAAGCCAATCCTCAATAAGAGGTCTCTGCATATTAGGATTGGCTTGATATCTTCTGATTCTTTCCAAATACTTTGCACCACAAAGGTTCCTTGTATTTTAACCCAATCATGGGTAGTGGAAAGCATTTGTAATGAAATGCCTCGGGCCCAAGTTTTTTTTCTAACAAAATGCCTTGGGCCTAGGTTTTTTTTTCCTAGAGGATCCTTGATCAAGATACAATTCCTTAGTAGAAACTTTTGTGCTTCCTTACCATTCATGGTTCACAAGACCTATGTAATACAAAAGGATCAATATTGCATGTGAATCTTGATAAGTCCCAAACTCCCCGTCTCTTGGTGTGTAACAAAATTCTTAAACGTGATTTGTGGAAGCCCTGAGCCCCATACTTGCTAGCCCAGATGAAGTTTCTCATAGTTTTTTCTAGCCTTTGATAGGGTTTCTTAGAAGGAATACGATATAATGAATAAGAAACAAATGTTGTAGCTATCATTTTGGTTGAATTTTGATATATCAATGCAAGGGTTAGAGGCTTAGTAATCAATTTATACACTTTTTTCTCCATCCTTAGGGAAACCGCCTCACATAGATGTTTGAGTGAGGCCTAGAAAGTAAAGGGGATTTAAAATAACTTAAACACTTGAATATGTTTGCTCTAGTACCAACCTTGGCTTGAAAGCCGATTGAGAATTGGGAATTGGCTTTTCCTAAAGAATTGGGTTTTGAGCTATTGAATGTTGGAACTCGAGGATATACAAAATATACCTAAACACTCCATAATATTTTCCTAGCAACAATTCTCCTCTAAAATGGTGAGGAAGAAGTGATCGAAAAAGTGCCCATTGACCAATTATGTAGCATCATGCTCAAGTAGATGGATACCTTTGACAAGGCCTTGGGCCACTTTGTTACAAGTAAGATATCCCAAGGCTTCAATAAGGACATATCAAGTATGTGAAAGAGGGAAACCCTTATTCACAAACTTGAAAGATATAATTTACTCTTACACTTGTTCACATATAATCATGTACAAGCTTAAGTTTCCATTGCTTTGATAAGAAAGGGGACAAAACCTAGTGATTTTAATGTGGAAGGAATACATGAGAATTCCACATGTTCATTGGATGTTTTAAAATCAATTTCGATGAAGAGCACATCTAGGCCCAAACACTAAACCCATTCCATGCCCTCTCACTCAACAACATTGTCTAGGGTGTATTGATCTTGAATGAAACCAATCTATTTAGGTATTGTTATTTTAGGCAAAATATGCTTGATATTGAAAGGCAAGGCCTTGGCCAATATTCTATACAAGGTTTTTAGCAAAGTAATCCACCTCTATCATGTTAGAAGCTTAGGATCCCTTGCCTTGGGAATGAATTTAATGAGGCCTTGGTTATTTTCAGCTTTCAAAGACCATTTTTTCATTGCCTTCCTATAGACATGTAACATCCGAGGCTCATTGAACTCCCATGTTGCTTTATAAAATTCACACGAAAAGTTGTCAAAATTAGAGATTTTGTTATCTTTCATATCTTGAAGCATTGTTGTCAATTCATCCAAAGTTAGTGTTGGTCGTAGGATTGTCTATGTTCCTCAGATACTCAAGATGGGACAACGCGTAAACCATGTTGAATGACCGTCACATTCTTTGTAGTTTGTCCTTCATATTGAAATGTGATCTTGCAATGGTTGATGAATTTACGTTCAATATCTTCATGTCAAATTACACACCATCATTATTTTAATGGAAACATTTATTTCCCCTACATATTCACTGACCAGGTATTTAAAAAGTGTCTTTGTGGGCATTTTCCCATCCTCAAAAAGTGGAATCCAAGGCTAATTTGAGCACCTCACTTGAAAAAATTCAACAAATCTACTAAAATGATGAAGTGCGGTTGCCTAATTTTCTTCTCCTCATCAAAAGGGTTATTTTGGATAATTTACGAAACATTCTCCACCTCTTCATTATCAACTTAGTTATTTTTTCACCAAATAATTGCAATTTGATGACCATAACCCGCTAAGAGGAGACATGGCCATGGAAATAACATCTTCCCACAAAAAAATTCCCTTGTTATCGTGTATTGGCCTAGAATTAATTTCCAAGTTCTTTCAATACATGGATGAAACTTGGGTTTTGTAGGTGGTAGACATTAAGAAAATATCAGGGTCTGTGAATGTGCAATTTTACAACACCCCAATATATAGAAAACCAAATAGATTGGTGGTCTAAAAGAGTGGTAGTTCCATGAACATGAATTGTGCTTCTCCCTGGACTAATTAAAATAAAAGGAATTCTACTAAAACATCATGGCCTTGCCAAGCCTATGCATGATCCACGTAGGGCCTATGCAAAGATGTTCCAAATGAACCATGATTCCATCAATACAACACATTGGAATTTGTTGGGGGTTTTAGAGCCATAGCTTGGTTTTCAAGGCCATCCATGATTCCTTTCAATTAGGTGGATGCCACACTAGCAAGGCCCCTCATGTTTTGGACTATCAACTATACTAAAATATTCAAAAACAAGCCAAGGAGCTTCAAATAACACATTGACCATCCATCTCCAAAATGATGCTATTTCCTCTATGCCATTGGAGTTATGTGTTGGGAAAAAAATGAAGTAATATCCATGCATTTCTTTTAGTGGGATTTGTGACCTACTCAACAATAACAAAATATAGATAATATATGATAAGTTGGAAAATACCCCCCCAACCCCTCCCCTTTCCCCGTTCGAGATGAATTGAATAATAAGTAACAATCCTATCCAAATAAAATATATGGCCACAGACAAAAAAACAAAATTTTAAATTATTGCAAGCACAAAATATCCATATCAACAACAAATTATGGATCTATTGGATTGTGTGTTTTATTTCAAGGTTAGTCAGGGCCTAGATGTTTCATGATGAAAATTTCATTGGGATATACCAATGATGTCTTCCATCATCATCTCATTGTCCTTAAGGCCCTTTAGTGCACGATACAATTTTGAAACTTCTATTGTTTTCCTTGTCAAAATGTTGTGGTCCAATGTTAAAGTTTTTAGTCTCTTCATATCGCCATCAACTGAATCATCCATGGGTGCACTGAGAATATGTGGAGAGAGAGTTCTATGAACACCACCACCATTTCCAAGCATCATCATTGGTACATTCACTATTTTCTCAACTGAAAGGGATTGAGGCTTGTTAGGACCATATATTATTGTGGCCTTGTAAACATGGGCCTTTTGAGACCCATTAGCTCAATTATTCTAGTTATTTCAATGCACCAATTAGGTCCACCCAACCTCACTATTAGTGTTGATTTGAAAACCAATTTTTTCTTGTGTAACTTCAGTGGTCAGGCCCCCCTAGGGTTAAGCTTAAGTCATTATCAAATATTCATGAATTTTATAACCCATACTTTAGCAACAAAAGAATGTACTAGGAAAGTTTATGTACCTAATTGGTTGATTCACACTTTATGCACATAATTGGTTGTTATTTCATCTCGTCCACCACCCTAATGAGGATAGACTCTTTCAATTCCTTAGAAAAATTGAATTTGAGACAAATCCTTTGCTAGGGCTTAGGGTTGGAAAACCATGAGGGTTTGTGGGAAATAAAGCCACCCATGGCATAAATATGTGTTCCAAAAGTTACCAAATTTGCATAGGGATACCATATAAATTTACCTATATTGGATTGACAGCTGGGCCACTTGTTTGGTTGAAAATACCTCATTCCATAGGGGAAAACTACTAGAGTTCTCTTGTACACCCAAGATCCCCAAGGGATGAACTAAGTTACATGGTGTTGAAATTCTTACTCCAACACCTAGGTACTTTGTTAGCTAATGATTTCCTTGTTGCAATCAGATTAGCAGCTCACAAAACAATAATACACTACTGGAATATTCAACTCAATATCATGAAGTGGAAGCATAAACTAGGAAACCAAATCAAGCACACATGAACACCAGAATTTTTGGGTAAATACCCCTGGAAAAACCTTGGAGGGAAAACCAGTGTTGAGAATGATTTTACTATGCTAAAATCAAGGCTTCTGTAATAGGGATAATGGCCCACTGAGAGAAATACAACTGCAGACTAACCCGACAAGGGCTGGCCTGCTGTACAATCAATTTTGGCACACTTTTCTAGGCATCCATGACTGTCTCTTCCATGACCCATGGATATCCACGACTTTCACCATTGTGACCCATGGATGTCCATGAATGTCTCCTCTGTGACTCATGGATATGTACGGAAAGTGTGTACGAAAAAAAAATGTACATTTTGACTATTTCCCGTGGCTTTCTTCTACCAAAACCCACCTGTGTATGCCTCTGTTATCTCTTCTCCTTGACCTGTATGATATCCAGATGAAGGTCCTTCTTCACCTATACAAGATCTTGAACCATAGTCCTTCGTGAATCAATACTCTATGTCGACTCCCTCAACACCTGTCAAGTGTCATCAAAAGTCCTTCTTTTCTTCTACACTCTTGAATGACTCCACACTATAAAATGTCCTTCTTTTTTATCTGTGTGAATGTCTCTTCCTCCTTCTCCTAGCCTCACTTTTATAATCATGAGTTACAATCTATTTCTAATCTCAAAAGTGATCTATGGTTGAGATTACTTCTCACACTCACTTTTATATTTAGATTACATGCCGCATGCTAAGTACTTTTAGCATGTTTCATAAATAACTCAATTAACTAATTACATAATTAATTAATAAAAGTAATTTACTATAATAATTCCTTTAACTAAAGTAAATCCAAGAGTAGAAGGCTTTGGACAATTTCCACATGTCTAGACACATAGCCCTGTGCATAAATACCTGTCCGATGCTACCACTAACATCAACACTCCCTCTTAGAAAGGAAGGTATTTCCCAAAGAGCCACCTGGAACTGGTTCTACCTCCAAATTTGGCACAATGTCACACATATCATTCTGCATACTGGCATTCCTCCAACCCTACTGGTCAGCTGCTCCCTGAACACTGGAAGTCTCGAAATCGATGATGCTACATATCAATTCCACGAAGTTTGAAAACTTTGTTGAAGGCCTGGTCTCCCTCAATGTGCTCCTAGAAGATTCCTGCTCCTGAGCATCCATCAATGTCATCTCATACCAACTCAGTCTCCTGACAGAACTGGAAGGGGATAACTCCCTATTCCCTTCTGAAGGTTCACTCCCCACGTTGAAAGTCTGTGAAGTCTACTCATCCTTTGACTCTTCACCCTTCAGAGCCTATTTCTCCTCGTCGTATGTCACTGACATCGATCCATTATCCACGATCCCCTTGGATCCTCTTACAGGCTGGCCCTGCAACCTGTATAACCTTTCGTCTTTGAAACCAATTCTCATTGTTGTGTCAGGGATAGATGCCTATGAACATATGAGTACTTTCCCTCTCTGAAAAGTAACTTCAAAACCCATGTCCTACAAAATTGAAATTGAGAGCAATTTCTTCTTCAGTTCTGGTACATATAACACATTTTCCACCTCCATAAAACCTCCTAACTCGAGATGGAACCTGACTATCCCAACTCCTTATACACCACACTTGGCATGAGTTCCAAGCTCCACATGTAAACCTGAGTCCATCTCTGACCAACTGATGAACAACTCATGTGTCCCCTTCATGTGACGAGAAACACCACTGTCCAAGTACCACACACTCCTTGAGAAGGCGTTGGTAGAGAGGCATGTGAACATTGAGAATTCCTTCTCAAACTTTTCTGCAAACTCATCTAGCTGCGTCTCTACTGATGCTGTTGTCTGCCTCTTCTTCTCCGGACACTGTGATGCATAGTGCCCAAACTTGTGGCACGTGAAGCACTTGATTTTACTCGAGTCCTTATTTCCTAGCTATGAGGTTGACTCCTCACTGTTACACTACTTGTTGGAACCCTTTCCTTTTCCCTTCCTTGTCTTACTGATAAGGGCTAGGTTCTCTTCCTCTTCATCTTCCTGCTTTCCGCTCTTAGACTCCTCCTGAGTCTCTTCCTGGACGCAATCATCCCAAAGTCTCTGCCAATTTGGGATATTCTCCCAAGCACAAAATACTTTGACAAATGGTTCACATGAATTGGGAAGACCATTCAATTCCACGTTCACGAGCTCTGCGTCCTATGTTTTCTCCCCTATGGCTGCAAGTTCATCATGCACCTTTGTGATCCTCATGAGGTAGTTGGCAACATTATTTGATCTATAGATCTTAACCAATCTGAGTTTATTCCTTAAGATCATCTTCCTATTCATGTTCTTGCTTTGGAATAAAATTACCAAGGCATCAAACATCTCTTTGGCCATGAAATTCTTGTTTAGGTGAGGGATTAGATGATCCTTCACAGAATCTAGGAGGACTCTTTCTTCTTTGATCTCCTTCTTATTGTGAACATCTAAAGCTGTCAGATCAGTTGGTGGAGTAATTGTTTTATCCACTAACTCCCAAAGGTCATACTCCTTCAACGCACAAGTAAGTATTTCTTTCCAAGATAGGAAGTTGGATCCTCTATCCAATCTATCTTCAACTCTCAACGGTGCTGATGCCATCCCTAAGATATGATAAACTACCCTGGAAATAACCTATTGTTGGAAAACTACTCCTGTACTGATCTAGCTTCCCTTCAGAGCATGAGCTCTGATACCATGTTGAAATTCTTACTCCAACACCTAGGTACTTTGTTATCTAGTGATTTCCTTACTTCAATCATATTAGAATCTTACAAAACAATTATGCACTATTGAAATATTCAACTCAATTTCACGCATCAAAAGAATAAGCTAGGAAACCAAATCAAGCACACATGAACACCACAATTTTTGGGTAAATACCACTGGAAAAACCAAAGAGGGAAAACCAATGCTGAGAATGATTTTATTATGCTAAAATCAAGGCTCCCGTAATAGGGATAATGGCCCACTGAGAGAAATACAATTGCAGACTAACCTGGAAAGAGATGACCTGCTGTACAATCAATTATGGCACACTTTTCTAGGAATCCATGTTTGTCTCTTCCGTGACTCGCGGATATTAAGGAATTTCCCCACTGTGACCCGCGGATGTCTACGATTGTCTCCTCTATGACTTATGGATATGTACGGAAAGTCCGTAGGACAAACTCTGTACAATTTGACTCTTTCTTGTGGGTTTCTTCTGCTGAAACCTATGTATGCCTCTGTTCTCTCTTCTCCTTGAACTATATGATCTCTAGATGAAGGTACTTCTTCACCTATATAAGATCTTGAACCACATTCCTTCGTGATCCAATACTCTGTGTCAACTCCCTCAACACCTGTCAAGTGTCAACAAAAGTCCTTTGCTTATACTCTCAAACGACTCCACACTAGAAACGTCCTTCTTTTCTATATGTGTGAATGTGTCTTCCTCATTCTCCTAGCCTTGCTTTTATAATCATGAGTTACAATATAATTCTAATCTCAAAAGTGATCTATGGTTGAGATTACTTCTCACACTCACTTTTAGATTTAGATTGCATGCTACATGCTAAGTACTTTTAGCATGTTTCATAAATAACTCAATTAACTAATTACATAATTAATTAATAAAAACAATTTACTTTAATAATTCCTTTAACTAAAGTAAATCCAAGAGTAGAAGGTTTTGGACGATTTCCACACCTCTAGACACATAGACCTATGCAAAAATACTTGTCTGATGCTACCACTAACATCAACACATGGGACTTATCAACAAATTGAAAAAGGAAACAAACCTTTGGTTAAGATACATATGTGGATACATCATCACCCATGCAGGTCACAAATCTCCTTGACCCAATTCCGGATAAACTCAAGCTAGACGTGACCCATAAAATAACCCAAAAAGGTTTATTCTCCATAATCATTACAATTTTTTTTGTATTTAGATACATAAATGCTAATCAAGACTCAGTTAGGGTCAAAGTTACCGATAATCCTTCAACATGAACTTTCTCAATCATTTTGGAGGTAACAACGTAGCTATTGGCTCCAACTTTCATATTCCTAGGACCAAGGATAATGGGATTAACCAATCTACCATTAACCTTTAAGGGATCCATTTAATGTTCCCTTGCTAGCCTTATACAATATCAATGACCTATTAAGGCCAATTCAAGTTGGATTCAGTGCAAGAAGACACAAATTAAGCATGATAGAGTTAGGTACTAAGCACATGCAAGCCAATTTACCCCTCAAAACCCTCAATTCCCCATAGATTAATTAAAATAAGAGTGGACTTTGTTGACGAATAGTGCATTAAATAACGATAAACTTTTTGTGACACTGGATTGAGAAAAATATGGAGTTGTCATGGTTTATTGACTTAGGATCATGCCTACATATGACTATTGGGAGGGGGAGTCACTAAAAAAGTAATGTTGAAAACACAACTTCATAGATTTATAAAAGATCTCCCAAGTTTTAGAATTTACTGCATCCTCCTATTGCTATAATATCCTAGTGGTAAATCTATTTATAATTATTAGCAAGTCCCTCATGGAAAACTTACTAGTTTATTGAAGAAAATTATATCAATAATTGAAAAACATACTAGTCCCATTTAAGTATGAAGTCCCCCACCCTAAATTTAGTTCTTGTTATACTAAAATATATATTTAGAAAATTAAATATACCCTAAATTTTTTCACATAGTATATTATGGGTCTACAAGGTGATCCCTAGTGCAGATGACTGTAAGAAGGGGGTGGTTCTCTAAATTTCACAAGGTCAAAGGAGGGAAGATCTATTTGGGTGACAATATGTGTCATCCAACTATTGGAGGATTTATTAAAGTCTATTGTGATGGAAGTCAGACTAGGATCACTAACATACTCCATGTAATGAGACTAAAGTAGAATATAATTTCAGTGAGCAAGATAACATGGATTGTGTTTACCATGAGGTTCCATAGCAAGTACTACTTGATGATAAAGTGAGGAAATTTTGTGGCCAAAGGAGTATGAATTGGTATACTTTACAAGCTATGTTTTCCCATCTACCATGGACCCAATTTGACTATACCGGTGCACCAAAAACAATTAATTTTGGGGGACTAACTTATTGTTTTATAAAATAGGCCCTCTTTTTCTCAAGGTCTAAATCCTTTTTCTAGAAAGCCACAACCCTCCATTTTGTAAGGGTTATATATTTTTATTTTAGTTTATTTTATTATGCCAATTCTTTTTTCTTTTCGAGTGCTCCCACCATTAATATTTTGGCAAGACTATGCCATTGCCACTGCCATGTCCATCTACCACCTTTTCCACCACAATCACCCGTTGACCAAATATAATTTGTATAAAACTACATAAAATAATACACATACATTATGTTTTTCCTTGAAAAAGAACAATGCCAAGGCACCATATGGAGGTTTTCAAGAAACCTCCCTGCTTTAGGCTAAACTGAAATAATTCAGTAGCCAAAAGGAGTAACCCTCAAATCATTGTAAATTAATAAAATGAGAAAGCGTTACCTATAAATAAATCAATTATAAATATTTCAAGATTACTAATGTAGAACTCATAAAATTAATAACTAATTCAAATAGCTTTATCCAAGTTCAAGCAGACATATAATATAAAAAAAGAACAAAACAATGAAATTTAATCCTTCATGCGACTTCAAATAAATTCAAAGAAACTATTAACATTTAGAATCTAAAGAAAAACTAAATTAAAAGACAAATGAATATGATTTAATAACACTTGGTTGAAATACTTGATTTACGAGAGTACAATAATGAATATTGATACATTGTTTATCGTTTCAAGTAAATTTCACCATAAGTTATTTATTTGTAAAATAATCATTGCTAACATTGGATACTAATAAGATTAAAAAAATATTTTAAATCTAATGATTAAAATGATATAAATATCATGTCTTTCATTCATCAACCATAATTTATGACATATTCGTGTGAATACAGAAAAAACAATTATACAACATTTCCTACTAACAAAATTAAGAGTAGAAAGAATAGACTCCTTAAAATCAATGCCGAATCTGAAAAGTCTTCATTAAATAAGTATTGTATGAAATTATTAAAACCAAAACATTCTCGTCTAAGCAAGTATTTCAGAAGGAAATGCATGCTCTCCCTTTAGAAAATTCCGACCCCTTCAGTGTCAATTACATCCTTTTATATATATTTTTAGTCTAACTGCTTAATAACTAACTTTTTACTTGGTTATAAAGTCCAAGCGTTTTCAGTTATCTTTAATTAAACTAAGCTAATATTCTTCCCCTTTTCCTTTGATCCATTTGGACCTTTTTAGTTGATGAAGAAGTCCCCACATCACGTTCTTTAATAATAATTCCCTTTTCTCTCTGGGAAGCTTCTTTTTTCCTTTTTGTTTAATTTTTCTTTCCACGGGGTGCAATTGACATTACCACTATTTGTCATGGTAATTGTTTTATCCACTAATTCCCAAAGGTCATATTCCTTCAACACCAAAGTAAGTATTGTTTTCCAAGACAGGAAGTTGGATGCTGTATTCAATCTGTCTTCAACTCTCAACGGTGCTGTTGCCATCCCTAAGATATGATAAAATGCTCTGGAAATAACCTTTTGTTGGAAAAATACTCATGTACTGATCTAGCTTCCCTTCAGAGCATGAACTCTGATACCATATTGAAATTATTACTCCAACACCTAGGTACTTTGTTATCTAGTGATTTCCTTACTTCAATAAGATTATAAGCTCACAAAACAATTATACACTATTGAAATATTCAACTCAATATCATGCAGCAGGAGCATAAGCTAGGAAACCAAATCAAGCACACATGAACACCAAAATGTTTGGGTAAATACCCCTGGAAAAACCCCAAAGGGAAAACAAATGCTGAGAATGATTTTATTATGCTAAAATCAGGGCTCCCGTAATAGGGATAATGACCCATTGAGAGAAATACAATTGCAAACTAACCTGGAAAGGGATGACCTGCTATACAATCAATTCTGGCACACTTTTCTAGGAATCCATGTTTGTCTCTTCCGTGACCCATAGATATTCGTGACTTTCCCGAAAGTGACCCATGGATGTCTGCGACTGTCTCCTCTGTGACTTATGGATATGCACGAAAAGTCCGTATGACAAACTCCGTACAATTTGACTCTTTCTTTTGGCTTTCTTCTGCTGAAACCCACCTTTGTATGCCTCTGTTCTCTCTTCTCCTTGACCTATATGATCTCTATATGAAGGTACTTATTCCCCTATATAAGATCTTGAACCACATTCTTTCGTGATCCAATACTTCGTGTCGACTCCCTCAACACCTATCAAGTGTCAACAAAAGTCCTTTGCTTATACTCTCGAATGACTCCACACTAGAAAATGTCCTTCTTTGCTATCTGTGTGAATGCGTCTTCCTCATTCTCCTAGACTTGCTTTTATAATCATGAGTTACAATCTATTTCTAATCTCAAAAGTGATCTATGGTTGAGATTACTTCTCACACTCACTTTTAGATTTAGATTACACGCTGCATGCTAAGTACTTTTAGCATGTTTCATAAATCACTCAATTAACTGATTACATAATTAATTAATAGAAACAATTTACTTTATTATTCCTTTAATTGAAGTAAATCCAAGAGTAGAAGGATTTGGACGATGTCCACATGTCTAGACACATAGACCTGTGCAGAAATACATGTCCAATGCTACCACTAACATCAACACATGGGCCTTATCAACAAATTGAAAAAAGAAAAAAAACCTTTGGTTAAGATACATATGTGGATACATCATCACCCATGCAGGTCACAAATCTCCTTGACCCAATTCCGGATAAATTCAAGCTAGACGTGACCCATAAAATAACCCAAAAAGGTTTATTCT
>JZKD02S1673579.1:207381-223378 GCA_000966675.3 Picea glauca | reverse complement strand
TTCATTAACCATAATTTATGACATATTAGTGTGAATACAGAAAAAAAACAATTATACAACATTTCCTACCAGGAAAGGGAAAACCAAACTTTTGGATCAGTCAAAACTGTTCTTTAAATTTGTTGATTGTTTCCTTGGTATCATCTATCTTCTTTTTAAGAGATTTTAATAATTCTCCTTTTTCGAGAACCCTTGAAACATTTAGGACTAATTCGACTCTATCTCTACTTCCAGGTGCTTTCAAATCATTATCGGATAATGAATTAATAAATTCAATAATTTGTTCAGGTTGTTGAGCTTCTTCTTCAACTTCTAGCATGATATTTTTGATATCAAGTTAAGCATTTGCAATTATAACGGTTTCACAATGTTGAAACAATTCAAGATGCATAATGAATTTTCCCATCTTTACAATGATCTGATCCCTAATTGTCTGTTTTGCTTCAATCAATTGTTGTGTTCTTGCAGTTTGAGTAATAATTTATCAAGGTTCTCTTTTTCTAGGGAATTTATATTTTCATCCTTTTGTTTCATCCGTGCTTGTAGATTTCTGATATGCAATTCTTTTTCCTTATTTGTCTTCTCTAGTTGAGTTGTATTTTCCTTGTTCAAAACATTCATCTTCTATAGCTGATTGGTTAATTCTGCCACTTGAGATATATATTATTCTATGGTGTCATCAACATTCTTTTCAACAATTTATTTATTGTTTAACACAGCTTGTGCTGCCATAGGCATCATTGTGAATAAGGGAGTCTTGTTAGAAAGCTCTTGGTTTAATTTTTTTATTTGTGTTGTGTATTGTTCTTGAAGTTTTTTTTCTTGTTTGAGTTATTCAACCTCCTTTGTTGATTTAGCAATTTAGTATTTGAGGGAAATATTTTCTGAGGCTAAAGTATCTCTTGCTTGATAGGCAGATAATAAATCTTTTGAATTAGACAACTCATGTTGATGGATCTTCAATTTAGCTTTCAAATTTTTGATTTCTCGATCCTTATCTTCCATAAAACTTTTGAAATTGTTGGTAGCTTTTTTAGCATCAATAATTGATGCTACTTGACTCTCCCATTCTTTAACCTTAGTATCCTTGACTTTGTTTAATGTTCTCTCATTTGTTAATTGAAGATCAAGCTTACTAACCATGGTATAAAGCTTTCTCACATTAGCAGTTGATTGAATCAATATTCTAGTAAACATATCCCATGTCTGTCTATGCCACTCAACCATGTCAATATCATTAACTTGAATTAAATCAACTTGTACTGAAGTGGTTTTAAACTAAGATATGTTTGATATTTTTCTAGACTCTGGCTGCAATACTAACAAATTAAATTTATTCTTATCATGATCTGTGGATACTATAAACCTCAGACCAGAAATATCTTGTGGATCAGATTGGACTATTTTACGAGCTGATGCTTCTGTAAGAGGCAATTTTTTTCCTGACTGATCTTCTATTAGTAAAGGTGAAATTTTACTACTCAAATTTGATGCCTTGGGCGCAGAAAAAGATGATACTATCTCAGCTAGCTCATCTAATTTCTTTTTCTGTAATTTTCATAGAAGAGAATTAATCTGGTCAAATATATCTTCTTGAATATCATCCATTGCTTCCTCAACACTTTCCCGGGTCTTTCTTCTTTTTGCATCTAGCTCATTTGAATCCATTTTTTTTGGATCACTTGAAACTTCTGCTACTTTGTGTTGACCTGAGATTTCCTGTTCTTCTAAAACCGTACGTGCAAGATCAACTATAATTCTAGGTGCTTGTTTTGTGTTACTTGACAACTGAATTGTTCCAATGATACTACACTATGAGTCTTCTACTTTTGAATTTGCACTAGAAGTTATTTTAACCTTGAATTCAGGCTCAATCTCTTTCTTTTCTTTTAAAAAATTCATTTGCACAATATGTAAATGTTGTACTACCTCCCAAGTATTTTTGTTTGCAATTATTTCGATAGAATGGTTAGAATAATATTGATAAGGGGGTAATGCTACATTCTTACGTTGTTAAGAAATAATATGATATGGGTCATATTTCCAAAGTTCCCCTTTCTTTAATCGAAAAGAAGAGATTGTTTTATTCACAATATCAACAGCTGATCTATTATTGATAACAAAAGAAGAAAATTCTGTAGGTAAGACAAAATAATCTTTTTCACTTTGAAAACAAATGCAGATGATTAGCAACTTGTCTTTGTCCGCATTACTCTAAAATAAACAAATGAGGGGTTATTTAGATTGGAAGAAAATAGGGTTCATCTTCACTGCGATAAAATTGAATAACAATATATCTTTTGAACATTTACTAGTCACCCGTCTGTGTGTCTAAACTCAGTTGGAGAATTTGATGAAACCCCAAATGCATTCTAATAGGGTCTTGGCAAAAAGGGAGAGTATAAGTATTCAATAAAAAATCATTGGAAAACTCTAAATATTCTCCCTCAATTCCCACAAGAGTTAAAATTGTATTCCAATTTATCAGGGGAAGTGAGTCACCTCGATCATTTTGCTTCCTCAATTCCCACATGAGTTAAAATTGTATTCCAATTAATTAGGGGAAGCAAATTTTTGTTGTGGACCTTGATTATCTTCCTGATTCAGAGGTTTGTTTCAGCCGTGTTTAGATCCCATTTCCTGAAGGGGGGTGTGGGGGGGCTTTCCCTCCAACTATTGTCGCCAGGGGGTCCAACGTCCCCGAAACGAAATTTTGGGAAAAATTTCCTTGTAAAATATTGTAATTTCGTAGTCAATCTGGACCATTCATTATAATGTTACAGATCTAACAATAGAAGTTATCTTATGAATTTTTATCCTATAGGAAAACCCTCTTTTATGCATGAGAGAATTTTATTGCAACTGTGTGTGATAGCGAATATTGTATTATGAGAGAGGAGACTGTGAGAGAAATAAGAGGAAGTTACAAGGAGTGTGTTGTAGGTTGTATCCCTTCAATTTTTGCTGGATAATAAAAGGGAAGGACCTGACAATTTCTTTGGTGGACGTAGCCCACACTGAGTGAACCATGGATATTAGTGTCTCTATTGTATTATGTATCTTCTGTTTTTTATGTCCGCATTTGTTTTATTTTATTTCTTCATGATCCTGTTTTTTCTAACAAATGGTATCCGAGCCAAAGGTAACTCACAGGAAAAGAGGATTCCTGGTTTGAGTGGGAGCAATGACAAAAGATAGAAAATTTAAGGTCAAGAAATTTAATGGCCAAAAATACCAGCTATGGAATATGCAAATGAAACATTATTTATATCATAAGGATCTATTCCTACCATTGGATGAAATAAAAAAGAAGCCGTCGTGTATGAAAGACGGATAATGAAAGGTTCTTGACAGAAAGACACTAGGAATGATACCGTTATGCTTGGCAGTGTCAATGACTTTCAATATTTCAAAAGAAAATACAACGAAGGATCTGATGGAGGCATTGGATAAACTATATGAAAAACCCTCGGCCTCAAATAAGGTATTTCTAATGAAACGGTTGTTTAATATGAATATGTCATAAGGTGGGTCTGTTGTCGATCATTTAATTGAATTTAATATGGTTATGTTGGCAGCCCCACAATATTTTCAATTCTTAAAGCAACGAATCATAAATTTTATAGCTGCCCCCGCTTAAACATTTGAACATTGCTACTTGAAAGATGAATCTTGAGCTATATAAGGTTTTTATTTTTCCTAGTTCTCGTTTTCATGCTTCGTTCATTACTGAAAGCATGAACGAAGCATTGAAAGTTGTGAATTTATTGCATTTGATTTTAAGGCTTATTTTCCTAAGAAAACTAATGATCATACAAACCTTTTTAAGAATGATTTTTTTTTGCTTTAAGGCCTATCTTATGTCAATAAAATGGTTGTTTTTAATTGCTCATTGTTATAAGGTCTACTTTGGACATTTGAATGCTATACTGGGAATCGATTAATGTTAGACTATGATTGTGTTCCATGTATCATTTTTGGTAAATACTTATATGGTCGTTATGTGTGATTTGTCAAACACCTCTCTTCTTGAACTTATAATGAGTAACTCCACCCTTTACACATGATAATACTTAAACGCATGCGGTCGTATTTTGTACTCTGCTGGTAGTGGAAGTTTGAAAACGACATGTCTATTATTTTTATTTAAGTCTTGTACCCTCAACGATTCATTACACCACAATGCCCAATTCTTTTACGAAACCCCTTATGCCTTCATTTAATTTGCGCGAGGGTTTTGTTTCTTTGGTTTTGTCCATGGTCCTCCCTCTTCTGTGAAACCCTTCTTGCTTACAGTGGCTTCTATTGCACCCATGATTGTTTGTCTCAATCCACATGGCCCCTGTTTTCCACATCAAACCAAATGGCTCGCAAACCCTTCTCCTATATGACGACGCAAGGGAAGACCTTAAGGGTCAAGGCCGGCTCGAATTTCTTAAGAGATTTCAAGGTTTTGACTTGCAAACAACCCAGGAGTTTTCCCTCTCTTTTGATGGTTGCCGAGCCAAAGTAGGATATATTCAAATCGAAGTCACCAAAGAGTTTTTAAGCCAGGCGACTCATCTTCCACTTAGCGTGCATAAATGGTTTAAAAATGCCAAGGTAGAGGTGGTGTTGTGGAGCCTGTTATTTACCTCTAGGAAAATCAAGTGTTGTGATAAAGGTATGCCTGTATCTCTGTTGAAAACTAGGTGGCACGGTTTATTGGCAATCTCGAAACAATTCGTTACATGCGAGGGTCTCTTTGGCCTTGTTTTTCTATATCACATAAGATTGTTGATGAACTTCATCAGTTTCCAATTGAATATGCCTTTTTATTTATTGAGAAGTTTGTATAAGATGGCCAAGAGGTATAAAAGACAACGTTTAAATTCCAGTCTGTTTCATCATGGGTTGATAAGGATGTTGTTAGTCCATCAATTAAAATTGCAAGGGGATTATTTGGACACTTTCTTAACTCAAAATGGTTTCGTTACACCCAGTCCCGTAGAGGTTGATAAGCCCATGTTGGAAGAAACCCCAATCCATTCCATTGACAGAACCATATCCTCATCTAAAGAACCCTGTGATAGGGCCATGCTCGATGACCCTATGCCCGAGAAACCAGATGCTGAACCAACAACCTTTGAATTTCATGATCATGAGTAGTACGCTTTCCCTAACACCTCTGCAAAAAACGCAAACAGGCCCTCACACAAACTGTCCAAAAATGACTCGGATGTAGGGTTTAAAAACAAAAGGGCAGGGAGATTAATTTCTAGGAGCCTACGAAATAAATCGAAGTCTCATATGAGCTCGATCAAAACAATCGAGGTCCATGAGAGCTCCGATTTTGAGATCGAGAGATTTTCGGCAGAAGAAGACCCGAGTTACCTCAAACTAGATCTCAGCCAGGCCTACGATTTCGTAAGCAATATGCCACCGTGCATGAAGCATAGCCAAGGTTTTTCAGGGATTAAACTCGGTAAAAAACCCATAGACAACAGTGGTAGCGTTCTGATGCACGACCATGGACTTCCTCAAACAACTGTTACAGATCCACGGTGTCAAGTTTGTTTGTTTTGGATCGACAAGTATTACACAGATATACCTTCCCTTCAACTGCAGATCAAAACCCTCACCACTCAGATCGACTCATTAACGAGTGAAAATCACAGACTTAGGTTCAGTGCTCAAAGGCAAGGGAAGCATTTGAAAAGCACTAGAAACATAATAATAAAGAATGCTGAGAGTGTTACAATAATAGTTAACTCTGAGATCTTGTGAGTTAAATTTAGCATGCAGTTATGAGGTAAATATATGTTTGATTTTCTTAGTTGTATTTGTATTTTAGTTTTTCTATTATTATAGATTTAATAGGATTTATGCTGTTTGAAATAAAACTAGCTACAAAATCAGCTGATTCTGTAGCCAGTTCATTCTCATTCAAATTCTTTGGAAATTATTGGTTAGAATAATATCTAAACTCCTATATTTTTAGTTTTTCCTTTCAGGATATCGTATAGCTGGTGGTGATCTGATGATATGGACCATTTCTGAGTTTATTAGCCATTTCTCTGGCTCATCTTTTGTAAACAGAAACAAGCTTTTTATAGTTTTGAGAGTTACAGTATGATATGGAGTGGTTATATTACCCTCTATATTGTAATTAGCAAATCATTTTTGAGATTTAATCTTATCCCACAAGATAAGATGTTTAGCTTCTCTGAACTCTTTAAATATTATAGATTTTTGTAATGAAGGCATCCTCAACTGGGGCAGAAGATGGACGTTTGATTTACAGACTTTAATGGAACAACAATGCACATTTCGGCTTTAGCTTTTTGTGGATGGTGTCTTCATTTAAATTTTGTTTATCTTGATATAATAATAAGTTTTGATAACTTTAGTTTTCATGATTTATTATGTTATTGGGATAATCCCTTTATAAATGTGTCCATAAATAACGCTTCAGATATTAATCGTGTGATCATCTATTCAGTTTTAATTATAGGATTTCTCCTTTAATTTTCATTGAAAGATTAAATGCAAAGGTGTTTGCTAACATATTTTTCTTAATGCAATTACTTGCAATCATGAGATCATAGTAACTATTGGTATCATTCTTTCTGTTATTAAAACTTAACTGTCAACATAATTGTTCTGCATTTATTCAGAATAGACTTAAAGTTCCTTGCAGGTTTTCCTTCTGGACAAGGTGGTTGAATGTTTTCTGATCACACAGATGTTTGGATGCATATCATCAGCTCGCTAATAGGTTAGTTTATTTCTTTTTGTCGTTTGTTTATCGTTGAAACTCAAATATATGGTCTGGCTTTGACCATACACATACTTCTGTTTCATGANTTTTTTTTTTTTTTTTTTTAGTTTAGATTAATTAAGAAAAAAACAGAAAAATATCTTATGTGCTTTCTTTATCTGCTTTTTTAAAGAAGTCATTTTCACATCGAGTTTGGTAAGTTTAGACTAAAACTTGCAACCTGTAAATAATGTATATAAATGAGATTTATCTATATTTGGCTTAAATACGCCTATTACAGTCACATCAGAGCATATGTACATATATGTATATAATATTTAGTAATTAGTTATTTATTTATTTTATTTTATTTTTGTTTCTCTTAGGATTCTTAGATTGGCCAATGGAGCCATTAAATCCATTAGAACGAGTTATACCAAACGGCTTGGGTTACTTAGACAACCCCGGACTAGACTCATTCTTCCAATTGATGAACGGTCATTTTCGCCCGTCAACAAATGGCGCTAGAAGGAGGGCCAGACTGACAAGATGACCTTGTAGGAGCTTTTATTTCAAATGTATTCAATTTCCCCATGGCTCCCCAAATCACTGTGTTGGAACATGCTTTCCACTTCTCACTACCAGTTATTCCCAACAAGACAACTCATCTCTTTTCATAACTCACCTTTGATGGTGAAGGGAACACATCTGCAGTAGAACATATTTCTAAATTTCTTTATAAATGTTTAAGACATAAGATCATTGTTCCTAATATTACATGCAGATTGTTCTCTCTCATTTTCCGAGATTGGGTTAAATGTTGGTTTGAATCTTTTTCAGCTAATTCGATTCATTCTTTGTCTGAGTTTGTAATTGAGTTTTTATTAGACTTTAACAATTATGATTATGATGAATTAAGTTACTTAAGGAAAGAAAACAATGAATCATTCGATGATTTTGCAATTAGGTTCATTCATGTTTGTACTAGGTTCCCTTTGAAAGAAATGTCGCTTATTAATGAGTGGTTTAAATATCTCGTTTCTCTCTCAGATGAGCAAGATCAATTAATTGTTAACTAATCTGAATTGAGCACTAACATTCAATCTCAAGATGGTTCAAATTTCAATATTGGCTTGAAGATTTTGAAGCACCACAATTTTTGTCAACTTCTTTCATTTTGGCAAATCATGAGCAACATCATCTTTTACAAAATGAAATTGTCACATCTAATCATTCTTTGCAAAGAATGTCTCCTCCCGTCGAAGAAGGAACCTTGACTTTAAAAGACGACAATTGTCACTCTCTCATAGATTTTATAACTGTTTCTAAAAGAAAAGATGTTGAATGTGAAGTTGATAATCATGTGGATGATAAATCTGCCCCTAATTTAGTTGAAGAGATCCATGATCAATCAATAGGAGACAAAATCATTAGTCATACTATTAATCAACCTTCTATCTCTAGTGATTTTCCCTCAATTTTTCCTTTGCACGATGAATCAAATTATCTCTTAAAAACTGTCTCGTATTATTTGAAAGAGAATCCAAAAGAGGATGATCAGTTTATACAAGGAGAGGGGACAAAACCAGATTTTGAAACGCATATACCTATCATTTCAAGAGATGCATTCCATCTCCTTAATTCTTCTACATATTATTCCTTGTACTCATATATTTTTGATCCTATTGTTGTGCGATTGCATGTTCCATATTACCTTGGAGAGAATTCAACATTATATAATCAGGTACAAAGAGATCACCAAATAGAAGATAAAGAGGGAAATAATTCTGCCCATGAACATATTAATTTTTACTCTCATCAATTATCTGTGGGTAAATCAAGAAATGATTTGAAAGAATCTTGAATTGCATCTTCCATTGATACATCCAAATTTGTGTTTTGAGAATGATCTAAATTTTTCCATGATCAATTATTTGAGGTTGAAAAATATAATCAGCCAAATATTACTAACAATGATGTTTTATTGGTCGTTCCATCTAGTTCGCCTCAAATAGTTAACCTTGAAATATCTAAACTCAATGCAAAGTTTCAAGAGAATGAAACACCTATTTTCCGATCGAGAAACATGATAAGTTCTCTCCATCTTGGTCTGACCTTTTTAAAAGATTCTTTCCTTGATAATCTAATACTTTATTCTCACTAGGAATATTTCTCGCATGTGAATTCTTTCAAACCATCCCATGTCAGTAATTGCTTGTATCATGATAGTATTGCAGATTGGTTGGACTATTCATATCTCAAAAATTTCCCAGGGAATGGTAAGATTATCTTCGCTTTATTTAGAGATCAAGGAGATAACTTCAACACACTCATTTTATATCCTCCAGATGGAGAAAATATGGAACGAAAGGAAAATTGTCAGGAGGATGGGGCACTTCAGTTTAGGCCGATGGTTATGTCAGGTCCCTATAACTCTCACAAGCTTCATAATCTCATTTTTTCATATTTTTGTAACCCATATAATGACATAATTGTCGAATGGCTGGAGGATTCATACAACAAGAATGTTCAAGGGAATGGTAAGATCATGTTTGCCTTGTTTTTAAATGATGATGATAAATGTGAGTATGATATATTTTTGTCATTTTTTGATATACTACCATTCTTGTTGGTAATATGTGATTTTGTTTTTACTGTAGGATTGGAGTTACTCCGATGGCTACATTGGAAGAATGACTTCACGTAGTATTATGATTTGTTTAGTAGTTAGAGTAGGTTTAGGAGTAGGTTTTCTTTTAGTTTTATTTCTCACTGTTTCTCTTTGTAATAATGCAGTCATGAGCACAAGTGGGCACACCAAGAGAACCATAATATGACTATTGTCATGGAAGTCCGCTTGATCCTTTTCTCTCTACTTTTCATTGAATATTTCTTTTCAAAGTCGCAGTATTATTATGAAAATTTTAAATGGAGAGTAAAGAGATAAATAAATCTAAACTGTAAATTCAACCCTGACCCAAGTTACCACGAGTAGGACTGCATTCACATCAATGCAGATTTTTCTATTTTCTTTCAGTCTCTCAAGAGATATTTCACGTGATGTTTTTAGATACACCTTTTGTACATATTTTTTTGTTTTGATTTGTTTTGGTTTCTGCTTTTATTTCGTTTTTTATTTTATTGGTTCTCATCTGCTTTCCGAGTAAAACATGCATGTATTACAGTTTAGTTCAAAGAAGAAAAACAAAATGCTTCATCTTAAAACAATTGTCAAGGACTGTCCGAGCGTCAACTGTTGTGATTTCCTAAAACACAGACTAGTTAAAGAGGTTTTTTTGTTCAGAATTGATTTCATGGTTTCACTTTGCAATTATGAGTAGACACGACCATCTTTAAAGCTTTTTACGCTGTCCCTGCTTTTAAAGAAAGCAACTCAAGGATGCCTTCCTTTCCTCGAAAAATTAGTTTCATTAGTAAACTATTTTCAGATCATAATGAAGGTTATCAAGCAAAAAATTAAAGGTTGGAAAATAAAAAGTGTTCTAAAAACTGGATTTTTTAGCATCACCCCACTCTTCTGAATATCTTTAAATTTATATCAGATTGTGAATAATTTCTCAAGAGTTGTGGGAAGTGTTTGTAAACCCGTCGGGATACTGAACAAGTTTGCTGGTAGCGGGTAAATGCATGCATGATGCCAAGACAACTTCGTTGGGGTACTGAACGAGCCCACTGGCAGCGAAGCGATGTCAGGTTAAAGAAAATTCTCAGGTATAAATTTTGATATTGGTCATAAGCATCCTTCATTTTGAATTGAAATTTCTTGGACATGATAGAGGTGTCATAGTGGGTTAATTGACATCCCTACCGAGGCTATGAACGCCTTCTGGCAGCAGTGGACCTGTCAGTAGTATTGGAGCCATTGACTTGAATATCGTGGCTCTCATTTAAAAAAAAAATGTTACTAGATTTCATTTTAACAGAAAGATGTCTGAAGCTGGACCGTGTAATGATTGTCGAGATGCTTGATGTCCTTCAACTGTTCTTTGATCTGCAATCATTCTAACAATCCTAACCTGAACTTGTTGGTGATACAGAGATAAATGCTTCTCCCAACAAGTCGCCATTGTTGGCAGCCCCACAATATTTTCAATTCTTAAAGCAACAAATCATAAATTTTATAGCTGCTCCCGCTTAAACATTTGAACATTGCTACTTGAAAGATAAATCTTGGGCTATATAAGGTTTTTATTTTTCCTAGTTCTCATTTTCATGCTTCGTTCATGACTGAAAGCATGAACAAAGCATTGAAACTTGCAAATTTATTGCATTTGATTTTAAGGCTTATTTTCCTAAGAAAATTAATGATCATACAAACCTTTTTAAGAATGATTTTTTTTTTGCTTTAAGGCCTATCTCATGTCAATAAAATGGTTTTTTTTAATTGCTCATTGTTATAAGGTCTACTTTGGACATTTGAATGCTATACCAGGAATCGATTAATTTTAGACTATGATTGTGTTCCATGTATCATTTTTGGTAAATCCTTATATGGTCGTTATGTGTGATTTGTTAAACACCTCTCTTCTTGACCTTATAATGAGTAACTCCACCCTTTACACATGATGATACTTAAACGCATACGGTCGTATTTTGTACTCTGCTGGTAGTGGAAGTTTGACAATAACATGTCCATTATTTCGATTTAAGTCTCGTACCCTCAGCGATTCATTACACCACAACACCCGATTCTTTTACGAAACCTCTTATGCCTTCATTTAATTCACGCGAGGGTTTTGTTTCTTTGGTTTTGTCCATGGTCCTCCCTATTCTGTGAAATCCTTCTTACTTACAGTGGCTTCTATTGCCCCCATGACTATTTGTCTCAATCCACATGGCCCCTATTGTCCGCATCGAACTAAATGGCTCGCAAACCCTGCTCCTATATGACGACGTAAGGGAAGACCTTAAGGGTCAAGGTTGGCTCGAATTTTTTGAGAGATTTCAAGGTTTTAACTTGCAAACAACCTAGGAGCTTGCCCTCTCTTTTGATGGCTTTCGAGCCAAAGTAGGAGATATTCAAATCGAAGTCACCAGGGATTTTTTAAGCCAGGTGATAGGTCTTCCACTTAGTGGGCAGAAATGGTTTAAAAATGCCAAGGTAGAGGAGGTGCCGTGGAGCTTGTTCTTTACCTCTAGGAAAATCTAGTGCTGTGATAAAGGTATGCCTGTATCTCTGTTGAAAACTAGGTGGCATAGTTTATTGGCAATCTTGAGACAATTCGTTACATGCGAGGGTCACTTTGGCCTTGTTTTTTTGTATCACATAAGATTGTTGATGAACTTCATTGGTTTCCAATTGAATATGTCTTTTTATTTATTGAGAAGTTTGTATAAGATGGCCAAGAGGTATAAGAGACAATGTTTAAATTCTAGTCTGTTTCATCATGGGTTGATAAGGATGTTGTTAGTCCATCAATTAAAATTGCAAGGGGATTATTGGGACACTTTCCTAACTCGAAATGGTTTCGTTACACCCAGTCCCATAGAGGTTGATAAGCCCATGTTGGAAGAAACCCGAATCCCTTCCATTGATAGAACAACCTCCTCATCTAAAGAACCCTGTGATAGGGTCGTGCTCGATGAGCCTATGCCCGAGAAACCAGATGCTGAACCAACAACCTTTGAATTTCATGATCATGAGCAGTACGCCTTCCCTGACACCTCTGCAAAAAACACAAACAGGGCCTCGTGCAAACTGTCCAAAAATGACTCAGATGTAGGGTTTAAAAACAAAAAGGCAGGGAGATTAATTTCTAGGAGCCTACAAAATAAATCAAAGTCTCATATGAGCTTGATCAAAATGATCGAGGTCCATGAGAGCTTCGATTATGAGATTGAGATATTTTTGGCAGAAGAAGACTTGAGTTACCTCAAACCAGATCTCATCCAGGCCTACGATTTCGTAGACAATATGCCACCGTGCATGAAGCATGGCCAAGGTTTTCCATGGATTAAAATCTGTAAAAACCCCATAGATAACAATGGTAGTGTTGTGATGCATGGCCATGGACTTCCTCAAACAACTGTTACAGATCCACGGTGTGAAGTTTGTTTGTTTTGGATCGACAAGTATTACACAAATATACCTTCCCTTCAACTGCAGATCAAAACCCTCACCACTCAAATCAAAACCCTCACCACGAGTGAAAATCACAGACTTAGGTTCAACGCTCAAAGGCAAGGGAAGCATTTGAAAAGAACTAGAAATGTAATAATAAAGAATGCTGAGAGTGTTACAACAGTAGTTAACTCTGAGATCTTGTGAGTCAAATTTAGCATGCAGTTATGAGGTAAAGATATGTTTGATTTTCTTAGTTGTATTTTTATTTTAGTTTTTCTATTATTATAGATTTAATAGGATTTCTGCTGTTTGAAATAAAACTAGCTACAAAATCAGCTGATTCTGTAGCCAGTTCATTCTCATTCAAATTCTTTGGAAATTATTGGTTAGAATAATATCTAAACTCCTATATTTTCGTTTTTCCTTTCAGGATATCGTATAGCTGGTGGTGATCTGATGATATGGACCATTTCTGAGTTTATTAGCCATTTCTCTTGCTCATCTTTTGTAAACAGAAACAAGCTTTTTATAGTTTTGAGAGTTACAGTATGATATGGAGTGGTTATATTACCCTCTATATTGTAATTAGCAAATCATTTTTGAGATTTAATCTTATCCCACAAGATAAGATGTTTAGCTTCTCTGAACTCTTTAAATATTATAGATTTTTGTAATGAAGGCATCCTCAACTGGGGCAGAAGATGGACGTTTGATTTACAGACTTTAATGGAACAACAATGCACATTTCGGCTTTAGCTTTTTGTGGATGGTGTCTTCATTTAAATTTTGTTTATCTTGATATAATAATAAGTTTTGATAACTTTAGTTTTCATGATTTATTATGTTATTGGGATAATCCCTTTATAAATGTGTCCATAAATAACGCTTCAAATATTAATCGTGTGATCATCTATTTAGTTTTAATTACAAGATTTCTCCTTTAATTTTCATTGAAAGATTAAATGCAAGGGTGTTTGCTAACATATTTTTCTTAATGCAATTACTTGCAATCATGAGATCATAGTAACTATTGGTATCATTCTTTCTGTTATTAAAACTTAACTTCCAACATAATTGTTCTACATTTACTCAGAACAAACTTAAAATTCCTTGCAGGTTTTCCTCCTGGACAAGGTGGTTGAATGTTTTCTGATTGCACAGATGTTTGGATGCATATCATCAGCTCCCTAACATGTTAGTTTATTTATTTTTTTCGTTTGTTTATCGTTGAAACTCAAATATATGGTCTGGATTTGACCATCCACATACTTATGTTTCATGATATTTTTATTTTTTATTTTTTTATTTAGTTTGGATTAATTAAGAAAAAACAGAAAAAATATCTTATGTGCTTTCTTTATCTGCTTTTTTAATGTAGTCATTTTCACATCGAGTTTAGTAAGTTTAGACTAAAACTTGCAGCCTATAAATAATGTATATAAATGAGAGTTATCTATATTTGTCTTAAATACGCCTATTACAGTCACATCAGAGCATATGTACATATATGTATATAATATTTAGTAATTAGTTATTTATTTCTTTTATTTTATTGTTGTTTCTCTTAGGATTCTTAGATTGGCCAATGGAGCCATTAAACCCGTCAAAACAAGTTATACCAAACGTCTTGGGTTACTTAGACAACCTCGGACCAGACTCATTCTTCTAATTGACGGACGGTCATTTTTGCCCGTCAACAGGTTACTAATCAACTAAGTTATGTAAAAGTGGAATTTGATGATGAGGTTAGGGATTTTCTAATCTTGTGCTGATTGCAAGAAAGATGGAATTACTTAGTTATGGTTGTAAGTAACTCTGTCTCTAGTTCAAACACTTTGAAATTTGATGATGTTGTTGGTGTTATCCTTAGTGAGGAAGTGTGATGGAAAAGAAAAGGTGAGACATCAGGTAATGGATTGACCGTGGATAAGAGGGGAAGACAAAATGATAGAGGAAAGGGCTCAGGGAACCACGATAATTATAGGAAGGGAAGATCCAAATCCAAACTAGGAAAGATAAAGTGTTGGAATTGTGGGAAGAAATGACATATGAATAAATACCGTAGAGCTCCAAAGAAACAAAGATATGGACAACATGAGAAAAATAAGAAAGCAAATGTAACATGAGATGTGTTACAATATGCTTTGATTCTTTCTTTAGATAATATTACTGAATCTTGGGTAGTATATTCAGGGGCTTCATTTCATGCCACACCCCATAGGAAGTATTTCCAAGGTTATGTTCAAGGTGATTTTGGATGGGTTTATTTGGGTGATGATGAACCATGTCAAATTGTTGGAATGGGTAATTTAAAAATAAAGCAAAATAATGGAAACCAATGGTTACTGAAAGAGGTGAGACATATACTAGATCTGAGAAGAAATCTTATTTCAACAAGGAAATTGGTGTAAATGTGTTGAACCTGCACAAAATAGATCTAGCTAGGAATTGACATACATAGTTGCAGAGAAAATATGAGAAAAGAGAAACAGAAGAGAAAGAATGAAAGAATTCTCATTAACCAAATGAATGAATGATCATTTACACATGACATAATTTGTATAACTCAACCAATGCGCACTGGAGGAGAAGCTAATGCCCCATAGTGGCAGTCTAGAGTTATTTGGACACACACCAACCGTTACAAGAGTAAACTTCCACCTAGTCTAGTCTCTTGGGCAATTATGGGAGTGAACTGCAACCTAGTTGAGTTAACTATTCTACCATTCTTCAGTTAACTGACATAAACAAAGTGAAGTGAGGAGGAGATCAGGGAATCATGAGTAATGCGCTAGTATGGTGATGATCCCAAGGAAAATACGCATTAGCTAATGATGACCCCAATGATGCATCATGCATGGTGATAATCCCAATGTAGCATCTAGACTCCACTCAACTGATCAAACTGTAGTGAAAACTGAAGAGAATATTCTCCTAGAGTAATATTCTCCCCTAAAATTTAGGAGACTGGATAATGACTAATAAACATAGGGAAAACCTTAGGAAAAAGAAATCCTAGGTGTGTGTGAAGTGCTCCAACACCCCCCTTGAACATCACTATGGGGAAAATAAAGAATGGGTCTCGACAACAAGGCCATGTTAGGTACCCATATACAAAAGATACACTGAAATAAAACAAGGAAAGAGGGAAAACCTCATGGGAACCCCCCCCC
>JZKD02S1673579.1:177857-197851 GCA_000966675.3 Picea glauca | reverse complement strand
AATGGTCAATATTCAGTTGTTAGTCTTCTATTAATTACATGATTCTTTCAAAATGTAATCCAGGATTCTTATATATGGATAGGCCTTGCAGCCCATTGTCCAACCTTCAACAATTTTTAGGGTTGTGACTCTGTTCTTCTGGAAAATTCCTTACATAGTTCCTCCACCAGGAACTACTTCGACATGCAACTCCCTTGTTTCATATCCATCACTATTTGTGATGGCCTCAGCCTTGAGTTAGCTGTAGCTTTTTACTAAATATTCCCCTTAAGGAATATAAACATGCGTCTTTGTTAACTTACATCTATGACGTACTTAACCATTTTCATAATCCTAAGCCTGCATGTAGCTGTCATAGTTATATGGTGTAGACCACCCCCCCCTTTCTCTCCAAGGGTTGCGTGACCTCTCGATTTTAGGATCTTCTTAAGACTACACTGAAACATGCTTTGATTCCCTGGTGGAACCTATAAGAAACAATCCATGGGTCTTCACAAATTTTGTCCCGTGTGTACAAGCGCTTAAACACAAGTCTCTTCCATGTGACCACGCCTTGTGACCACACACTAACCCAAAAAGGTGCATCGCGATTTCACGTATCGGCGATATGAGTCAATCGACTCTCCGTCCTTCAAACTCTCGATACCCGAAATTATGAAATTTCAGATCAGATCAACGATCACCAACAACTCTCCAACCAACAGTTGTGATTATGTCACGATTTCGCGTTTCACGACTTCAAGACTTTTGTTATGAAGCACCTCGAATCCTTCGATCCCCGAAATTGTGAAATTTTGGAGTTCTCAATCTTACGGTCCTGATTCTTCTACGGTTTGACAACTCAGATCTCGTCGGGGTTTCGCGTATCGGGATTTTGTGTGTCGCGAAGTCAAAAGACCTTTCACCTCCGTTCTCCCAATCCCTGAAATTGCGAAATTCTCTCTGGGCGATCAATGGTCCAGATCGCTCCTTGATCAACGTCTATGATCTTTTCACGAATTTCTCGTTGCTTCTTCCAAGCCTTTTGGTTTTTGCGAAATTCCAGTATCTCCTCACAACTAACCAGTGTGCTACTTCTCCGAGATCGAACAACTTGAAACATTTCGGCTCTTTCTAAATGGATCTTGATTCTTGATCTGATCCAATCTTCAAAATTCTTTTTTGAAGGATTTTTCCCGCTCAATCCTCCGTACTTGTTCTTTCTTCGAACTTCAGTTTTCTGCACTTCACCTTTGAATGCTTCAAATCTTCAAAACTTAGAAACTTTTTCTAAGTGTTTCCTCTTAGGACTTAAAACCACTACTCCTCCCGGTATACTCTGCGGTCAACCTCCGGAGTTTTCAAACTTTAACACAAGCTTTATTCTATACGCATGTTCGACAAACCAAATTTCCTTGCTATCTCTTCTGAGCTTTTAAGTTACTTACAGGACTAATCTCATAGTCATAACTCATACGGATGTTACCCTCTCTTTATGGGAACAACCAACAAGGGTTACTCTTTGGAATTAGCAACAGTCGAAAAGGACTCCTCTTAATCTTGTTTAAACAGATTATCCTTGTTGTCGATTCTAACCATTATAGGTCAGGTAATCCGACCCTACATATTTTCATCAGTCCTCTCAATCGTGAGGAGTTATATGCTTAGGGTTTAGTCTTTTAATAATTCAGTAATTATAAATTTCTAAGGATCCTACCAGTCCTTACCAGATTTCCTAAATCATGAAGGAGTTCTTCATGAGGATCTTAATTCTTACCTAACCAACCATCTCAATTGTAAGAGACTCTACTTGCTTTAGTAGGTAGCCATCGTCACACTATAATAGAACAATTCAGTCAATGTCCCTTTTCTAGCTCGTGCAGCTTCATAGCACAATTTATTCCACCTCTGTTATTCACACTCAGGTCTTATCAATAATATTGATCAGTGCATCCCTACTCCTATAAGAGTAGTTATCATTTTGACAAAGGAATAATATAATTCCTTTGCTAGAATTCCGTAGAAATTCCCAAATTACAGTTTCATTCTGCAATCCTTCTTCTTAAAGAGAAAATGCAGATAACAATATCTCCTTACGCTACTCGTACATGAGCCCAAGTAGGCCAAGTGTTGTAACCATTCTCTGATACCAATTTGTCACATACCCACTACGAAAAAAATAAAATTTTCGCTCTTCCTCAAGGGATAGAATCCCCAAATTCCTATGGGGGCCTAGTGCAGGCTATCTCTTCGCTTATCCACCTTCATGTGATCGTTGGTTATGACCACAGGACAAGACAAGAGGCGCCTTTCCCATTTCGTGACTCAGCGATGCAAGAGAGTCAAGTATTTCAACTCTTCAAACCCCGAAACCCGAAATCTTACCTTCGATGAGATTGACGGCTGCAAATCTCCCCCTGATTCTACGGTCCTGGCCGTATCGATATTTCGGTAACCGGGGGTTCAAAATGGAGCGACCCAAACCACTGGTCACTCCATTCCCCAAACTTCGATACAAGAGTTCTTATACGAGATCCAACGATCCTCAATGATTTGGATCCAACAGTCTAGATCTTTTCAGAGTTTCGTGAACTGGGAGTTCACGATGCAGCGACTCCAAATCTCTTGTCACTCCAATCCTCGAATTTCGATATGGGAATTCGTGTATGAGATCAACGAACCTCGTTGATATGGATTTGACGGTCACTATCCTTCCTAAGCTTAAGAGTGTTGAAAGACACTCAGTCTTAATCTCTTCATTGTTCTACGAGATCCAATGGCCCACGGGATTTTAGAGCTTTCCCCGAACTCTGACTGCTCACCATGCGTCTCCTCCAATGGACGGTCTAGATCTAGGTTAGATCAACGACCCATAAGCCCCATGATTTAACGACTGTGATCTCTCTTAAACCAACGACTAGGATTAAGTCATGATTTCACGACTCACGAGTTCTAATAACTCCCTCTGTTGACTTCTTTCAGCGGTGAGTCAGAGAAATTCCTAACTCTCGCCAAGTGTCCTCTACAAATGGATGGTCCAGGTCTCTCACGACCCGACGATAGCGATTCGTTTTCAACGATTCCCCATCAAGAGTCCGGGGAAGCCTTCTCCTATGATTTCCTGGTGCCGAAATGCCAACTGGCAGCTACGTGTCCCTCCGATGGACGGTTGCGACCTTTAGCCATGATCAACAGTTGTGATCTTTTCGGGATGATCAATGGTCGTGATCAATCTTGGCTTTCTCCTTTTCGGGAATTTGGGAGAGTCTTCACTCCTATTTCCCCAGTGTCAAATCCCTGATGGATGTGGATCTTTGACACACATCCTCTGGGATGGACGATCCCAATGCTTTCAGGACTTTGACGAGTCCTCTCTCCCCTGCATGCACTAGGTTAAACCTCATGTGAATTTTCTGGATCTGATGAATATCGATCCCCTGCGCTCAATCTGACAGTTCAGATCTATTCTCTTGTGCACTCTTCTCTGGTTATCTGGACGTAGGCTCCAATGGTCCAAATTTTCCCCTGCGAATCGACGATTTTCCTTTCAGGACATTGGGGAAATCCTCACCTCTATTTCCCCAAATTGAACCAATGGTTTAGATATGATTTTGATCATGATCTCTATCACTCCTGAGATTTCATACGCTCTGAAACCTCCAAAGGGTCTATCAACCTTTGCACTCCACGTAGGGTTCTTGCACACAACGCTGCAATCCTTCCTGAGCTTGTCTAGGACTTAGGGAGTTCTGGGTCCGGTTTTCCTCGCAGAGAGCCTATGCCGATCTGCACTACCTCTCCTGAGCTTAAAAAACTTCATCCTCTAAGGACTCTAAACAATTAGGAGGGTTGGCATGCGTACATGAAACTGTGTCTAGGGTCGATGAACACACAGTTCGTGACTCTGGCTTATGCCTCCACAGGACACAAGCATTTACGAGTATAAAATCGTCTCCTAAACATATAATTTCTTACTGGCCTAGTTATACAATCAAGCAAAAATAAGGGGGATACAGTATATCCATTAAGAAATATGTACAATTCCTGAAACATACACAGTATAACCAATTCATACATAGTTACGTCTAAATTACACAAGGTAGGAAATCACTTATCTATTACAGGTTTCCACCAACCAACTGACTGTGGGTGTTCGTCCTTCTACCCGACCATAGGCTCAGAGGCATTCATTCTTAGCACTATGGCCACCCCCGTGCCAAGCCATGATATCACCAGGGATTTCTCACAGTTCTCAGGAGTTATGTCTCTGTCCCAACTTCTGCTCGGGTCCTGTTCTCTGCAACTCAGAGCTTTCTCTTTCGGTTATGGCCTCGGTGAGGTTTCTCAAATGCTCTTCCACATCAATCTTGCAACCTTCTATTCATAATTCTGCTAGAGCATCTCCCTTACGAGCTTACGCTCTTCCGTCCCGTGTCTCCTCTTCCTTATTTATCCCCCTTACACTGGAAGGTTTTTTTCGACCTATCTTGCTCCTTCTGTCAGAAGGAAGCTCAGGTCTGCAGGTCACTGTGGTACTTCAGACTGACAACCCATGTTTCCATTTATTAGGGTGGTTTATTGTTCAACCACTAGTCCTTTCTTCATTAACTGATTTCTTTCCTTGGGATTCAAAGGAGGTTTGTCATCCTTATCAAGGGAGATTTGGGGTTATTTGATATATGAACCCTCTTGTATAGTTTTCAAATTCTTCCTCTAGTGATATCATGGCCAATACTTTCAAGGCTTCACCCCCACAGTTAGTTATTAGAAACTCAAACAATAATACATTTACATTGTCCTCATGCATTAACATGGTAATTCCTATTTTATGATTAATCACAAATTGGGGGAAATAGGGTGTTACAGATCTCATGCATACTTATCCCGAGACAGTTTGATGCTTGATGCATCCTAATCGATCTCGAGTCCAAGGAAGAAATGTAGTGGACCCATGTCCATCATCAAGAACTTGTCATGTAGAATCCTCTTGACTACAGTAATCGCTAAAGTCAAGTAGCCGATGATAAAAAAATCATCAACATACATAACTAGGAGTAGAAGTGAATCAACTGTCCTGAGCATGTAAACATTCAGGTCTGACTTACAACATACAAATTTCTGTGACAACGGGTAGGAGTCCATCTTGACATACCATTCCCTCGGAGCCTGCTTGAGGCCATAAAGAGACTTCTTTAGTCGATAGACTAAAGATGAATCCTGCATAAATCCTTGGGGCTGATCCATATAGATCTCCTCAGAGAGATCTCCATGAAGAAATGCATTATTCACATCCATCTGATGAACTTCCCATCTCTTGGCTCCCGTAATGGCAAGTGCAAAACATATGGAGTCCATATTCACTATTGGAGCAAAGGTCTCATCATAGTCAATGCCATGCACCTGTTGAAAGCCTTTGGAAACTAGCATGTATTTTTATCTTCTAATCTATCCATCCACTGCGGTCTTGGTCGTGTAGACCCATTTGCACATGAAAAGTTTCCTTCATGAAGGAAGGGGAACCTTATCCCAAGTCTAGTTCTCGAGGAGGGAGTTGTACTCCTCCTGCATGGCGCATTTCCAAAATGGATTTCCAACAACCTCGCCATAAGATTGTGGATATGAAGACTGAACCAAGAAAATATTCCTGGGTGGAAACGGTTCAGTGGAAGTGAGTGCAAGAGGAGGATCCTCAAAATCAGATCGAGTCCTCCTAGTATCAGTTGGATCCCCAACAAGATACCCTGCATCTTGAAGAGTAGTCTGGGCCCACTTGGGCCTCAGCTCTGGCTCTGCATCTGCATATGGATGCACTGACTCTGCATGTGACTGTACTAACTCTATATCTGGATCATCTGAATCCTCTAAATTAGAACTCTCATTTGAATAATATTCTGCATGTGCATGCTCATCATCTCTAACAAGTAGAAGAACAAAGGTGTCTGCATGTGGTTGTTGTTGTACATGTGATATAATTTCCTCAAATTGGACACTATGCTCAATGATGAGCCAGTTTGAGGAAAGATCAATGAGCCTGTATACCTTCACACCGTCGGGGTATCCAACAAATATACACTCTATGCTCTGTGGATCAAGTTCCTTCCTTTTCTTAAAGGGAATCCTGGCCCATGCACGTGAATCAAAAATAAGGAAGTGGGTCACTTCCGGTTTGAGGCCACTCTAAGATTTGTAGGGGGTATTATCGTTGATAGATATATGGGGAGACATGTTTTGGATGTATGTTTCACAATCAAGTGCTTCAACCGATAATCTCTATGGAAGTGACTTTGCATGTAGCATGCAAGATGCCATCTCTTTTAGAGATTTATTTTTCCACTCAACAACTCCGTTTTGTTGCGGAGTATAGGGAACCATGTGCTGCAACTGAATCCCTGCCTCATGAAAGAGATTATGTATCTCATGGTTTACATAATCTCCCCCATTATCTGTTTGAAGGACTTTTATTTTCTTTCCTAACTGTGTCTCAACAAGGGCTTTGAAATCTTTGAGGTGTTGAAAGACCTCTGATTTTTTCCTGAGAAAGAAAATCCATGTGAAGCGTGAGAAATCATCAAAAAAAATTAGTACGCACCTCACTTTACTAATTGATGGATGCAGAAAAGAACCCATGACATCACCATGGATCAAATCTAAAGGAAATGAAACCTTTTGAGTCTTTCCTTTATCGAATTTCTCTTGAGGGTGTTTTCCAAGAACACATCCCTCACAACTTCCTTTGGAGAAGTGGATGTCGGGTAAACCATCAACCAATCCCTTCTTTCTAGGCTTTGGCATATATCTGAAATTTAAATTCCTGAACCTTTCGTGACATATCCTACTACTCTCATCAACATGGGTAAGCAGTAATGCAGAATTTGGTTCAATAAATTCAGAAAAAGTGTAGAGTCTAGATTGATGATTTACCTCACCGGTAGCAACCATTGAATTGGTTTGCATGTCATAGATATCCACTGCATCAGGTGTGAATATGAATCTCTTTCCGGTGCATAATTTAGTCATATGGAGAGAATATTGATGAAAAGTTTGGGAACGTGCAACACATTCTCGAAGCTTCTATTTATGTGTTCAATCCTTCCTTTGCCGGTGACCTAGACTGGAGAGTTGTTCCCCATCAGAATATGAGGACCTTTTCATGCATCCAATGAAGAATATACTTCTTTTGTGACATCCATGTGGTGTGATTATCTTAAATCTATGATCCACGCATCGAGAGAGGAGTTGATGGCAATCCAAGCATGGCTAGAATTGCCTTTCTTGGGATTCTGATCTTTTGGCTTCTTATTCTTGTCACCCTCGGGGATGTGATCTCCAAGGTTGTTTTGCTGAAGTATTTGGGTCATTAGATCTATCTATTTCTGCGTACATGCAGATTATGGATGGAATCCTTTATGGAAGTAAGAGCATTTCTACCCTTTTCTTCTCTTTCCCCCTTTGGATCCAGAGGCATCGTGTAAGGGTTTTGAGTACCCTTCCTTCTTTGGATTTGCATGTGGTTTTCTTTTGTATTTGTATTTAGATTTCTGATATTGATGACCTCTACCATATTGCACAGTAAGTGCATGTGCCTTAAATGCGCTTTTGATTTTTCCCATATTGATGAGCTTTCTCTACTCTTGTGTCAGAGACTTGATAAAGTCCTCAAGAGAGGGAATCTTCTAGGTAGATTCAGATGTGAATCTCACTGAATGAAATGTGGATACAAACATTGAGTATTTTGGACCAAGTTTGGAGAGAATGGTGAGAACCATTTATTTCTCCTCAGATTTATCAACCCTGCAAGCTTTGAGTTGTGACAACAAATCCTTATATTTGGTAAAGAAATCTTGGATATTGTCGAAGGTTTTTGGATCCAATGTGAGAAATTCCACCTCAAGCAAGTGTCCCCTCATCTCATCCTATTTTCAAAAAATACCTTCCATTGTGGTCCAGGCTTCATTGGGGGTTGTACAAGAGGATATGTGAAAGAGGAGACTACAAATTGTTCCAAATGCTTCATTCATTCGATTTGGATAATGGGATTTTTTTAAGGATAATGTTGGTTCTGTCTCTGTGTTCATGGTTAACCTGTGAAATCCTCTGCTTCGAAGATGCATGATCATCTTCTCCTTCCATGCAAACAAATTGTATGGTGTGTTGAGGAAAAGGTATGAATTACCTTACTCAATCATTTTCAAATCTTTCCTGGCTAGGACAAGATAGTCAAGAATGTCACCCTATGTTTTATAGCTTGAAAAATATTTTCCCAATCCGCAAGTATTAATTACAAGGGTTTATGATAATTTATTAATAAAAAGAATGTTGCAAACTAACATAAATTTTTATATAAGTTTCTGAAATGTATACAGATTACAAAAAGTAAATATGGAGATCAAAAAGAAAAAAGTAACCAAGTCATAAATACACACAAATGAGACAAAATAACAATCTGATTTATTTTTCTCTTTACAAAACCCCTGTGAGGGAATGGACCAAAGTCTAATTTAGAGATCGCTGATGAACACCATACAAAAGGACTTTGACAAGAAGTAAGAACTAAAATTTATAATTTGGATCAGCTTGCCAGAGACTGCTGCCAATTTGACTCTGCAAAATGTCCTTTATCGGCTATGAAACTCAATCCACAAACAAACAAGAATACACAGAATATCAAGGATGGATCAAAACCTCTAAAACAAGCATATGAATGGTTTGGTTCAATTTTGAACCTTGTTGTCTACAATAGGACCCTGCTGTCAAAAGAGAATGAGGTTGTGAATACACTCAAGAATGAATGAAAAATGAACTATCTCATGAAATCAAAAGAACAAACCTTAGTTTTTCTTTCTCCTTCCATTCCCCTCTTATTTCTTCCTCTCATTCAACTTTTATGCTGTCCAAATAAGTTGAAGTAGTTCAACTAATTTCTTTAGTTAAGTTAGTTTGACTTAACTAATTTAGTTTAGGAAAAATAAATAATAATAATAATAATAATAGTTAAGGGTCTTTAATTAATAATAACTAGGTAGGTGGGACCCATTGTGACTCCTGTGTTTTATTCTTTTCAACTTATAAAATATAACACAAATGGATAATCATTTCAACACATGCCACCCTTGTAACTCCCTTAGATACCTTCAAAATTGAATATTTAAATATAAAAATAATTAAAATCATATCCAAAAATATATAAATACTCACATAATCCACATTATCCAAAAAGAGCTTGATGTCCAAACTTTATGTAGACCATTAACACTGTCTTTATCAACTCAAATCATAAAAACACATTAACTAAAATCCATACTTTCCACTCTGACATGATTTTTTTCTCTTATCACTATTGTCCCCCTTTGATTTCCCGGAAATAGCCCGTGGTTGATTTGAACCTTGAGGCTATATTTCACTGATTACATGGGAACAATCATCCTTCAAATGCATACGAGAGGACACAGATTTTGAGGAATCATTTGAGGGAGAAGAAGGGGAGGCAACAACTTTACCTTTATCTTGCACAGGGGTGACATCAGTGTGGGATATCAATGTTTAGTCTTTTACTAGCATGTGAAGATTGGAAAGGTGAATCAACAGGGGAAATATGAACATTAGGATTGATAGGTGGTGGAGGAGGTAATGACATATTGGGCCAGCCCTGATGGTGAGATACATCCGGGTTGACAATCTCTTTCCATCCATCATTTGCAGGGACTTCTTGTTGTAAGGACACATGAGGAGGAATGAGAATTCCATGGATGTTCTGAGGCTGGAAGGGAGGTATCTTTGGTTGAGTTTTTACTATTCCATGCCCAATCTATTTAAATAACCCAACTTGTAACATCTGGTTCAATTCCTGGGGATCAACATCAAAATGAATGGAAAATCTAGGCCTTCTAGGCCCTTTGTTCCAATTTCCCCTTCCTCGGTTATTTCTGCCATGGCTACCCCTACTGAAGAAACTCATCTTGTAGCATTAGTTCATCACTGACTAATCCCTTAATAAACCATACATGGCATTCTGCTTTCATGAATAAAAAATTGGCTTAGAAATTGACATGAGATACATGCAAATCCATCCATAACAACCATTTAATAAACGCCAAGTGAATAGGGGGTGATAGGGTTCATGGGACATATGGAGGGAGTGTAATGAGTGAAAGGTGGTATAATGATAAGGAATAAATACATGAATACTGCTCAACAATTAATCAAATAATTTAACTATGTAAAGTATACCAAAATATCAGTTGCCAACCATTGTTGTGTTATCTCTTTTGTCATTGTTACAAAGACCCTTTTAATTTATTTTACAGAACATGGATTCCATAATGAAATTGGGATTATGAGGGGGGTGTAATGAGAGAAAAGTGTAAAATGAGGGACATAATATGGATATTGTTCATATAAAAATAAATTAAAGAAAACAATCAAACATATCTCTGTTCAGACCTCCACAGTTCAACAATATTCACTTTTCAAAACCACAACTTAACTGTTACTTCCTTTGCATATTTATTGCTGGCTTCTAAACAATAATCTATATGCCCATAAATATTCAATTACAACAACCTTTGCATCTATATAATATTTATACAACAATCCTAACAAACGACATGACAATCAATATGATAAACCACAATAACCCTTTGAGCCACAACCATTTATAATTCCAATGCTATATTTTTTTTAAACCAATAGAAATACGCATAGTGATTCCAACCATTTATATCGAATCATATTATTTAAAACCAATAAGAACATGTACAATATTTACCACTACTTGTCCATGATTTAAACACTATTCAACACAATCAAATTGGGCATAAACACTCTTAATCATGCCCCAATCAGTTCACACACATGTGTCTTTCAAATATAATCAACATAAGGATTGATTCAAATAACATTTGAATCAAATAACATGCAACCCTTCGAGCCCAAGCTTCAAATAAGTTATTAGGTACATACTTCTTTTAAAATTTCCCAACGAGAAACAAAACCAAATTGTGCCCAATCAACCAAGCACACACAGTGCTCCGTTTACCCTCGACTGGAGTAAAATGATATCAAGATCATATTTAGGGATTAAACACAACAAATGGAGTTTAAGAACAAGTGGTCTGATCAAAGGATTAAATCCTCAAAAATCGCAGACAACTCATGCATTTTAAAATTTACCACCATCCATAACAAGTAACCATAATCTCGATTGTGAGGGTTACCAAAATGACAAACTGTCAACTCCAACAGGAAAACGAAATGAAGCGAATCTCTTAACAAAACTGTAATATGAACATCTAAGCACAAACCCTTGCCCAACCAAAAGCATGTATAATGCTTCTATTAACTTCTGGGCAATGTTAAACCCAACTGTGCAATGCTTTCTAGGAAATAGTGACAGTGAGGGAAACACTATGATAGCTAACAACTCGAGATTTTGCCAAGTCAAGGAAAGAAAATTTAAAACTTTCAACAGTTCACATTGCAACCTAGAGAATTAAAAAATATCAACCACAAAGATGAAAATAGAGTGGCAAATATTAAACACATAGACTATTTGTAACACCCATGCGCAAAGCTCAGAGCTTGTCAAATAATCATTTTTCACAGAGAAACCAAACCCCAAAACCCAAGCCATGACTGAGAAAGATTCACTTCCATTTTATCAATAAACCCATGCAAATATTACCCACATCAAGGAGAGAATAACCATTCCTTTTTTAAATGACAACAGTCAGAATAATCACCATAAGAAACCACAAACACAACACCAATACACAGTTCAATATCCCATAACATCTTAAGAAACACACAGAACGCGAGCAATACTAAGCCAAAAATTGATTCAAAGGGAAGAGTAACCATCATGGATGGAAGAGTAAGGAACCCATACCTAGAAAAGTCTGCGTGAGGAAGAAATCTAGACTGTATGCCTCCTTCACGATCGAACAATGCAGAGCATCAACAACTACTAGAGCTAAAAACCAAAATGCAAGAATGACTAGGGTGACAGGCTCGAGGGGTGTTTGAGTTATGTGAAGTAAATGCACATCGCTTCTCCCTTCAAACCTCATTCAATTCCAAGTACGATCCAACCAATTCACCATAGAAATAAGCAATTAATCAACCACATATGCATTTCCATATCACATTTTCATAGTGCGCCACCCTTTTGTAATGTTGACTCTTTTAAAAATAACAATGTGCGATAACATTAACTCATGCGCATTCAACATATAACATTCAACAAGGCGGATAACCATAATAGAAAGGGTTTAGTGCACCGTTACTTTGTCACAATAATGCATAACATTAGAGTTTGGATATAGTTATTTAATTCAAAAGAGCTCCAATATCATCCCTTATCAAGACCATTTAAACCAATTAATACCATGTTTAATGCAATGTCAAACCAAAACTGATAATAATCCTTTCATCCACAGGGAATCCTTAACATATTCTATGAGAGGTCATCAAATCCCTCAGTTCCATGCATTAATCAACCAACCATCATATGTCACCATAACATTTAAACCATGATCTGAAACAACAAATTGTAAAAGCCTGTGTGGGTACCATTTCATAAGCAAAATAAAATATAAGCGTAGCATTACCACCATAGCGCCACATATCTACAAGGGGGTCCCACTTACTAGTTTATTATTAATATAAATAATTAATAGAGCTTGGAAATCATTTGCGAGCATAGTATTCATCGTTGCGTTTTTAAGCATCAACAAACTGGTGACTCCATGGGGAAATCTATTTCCAACAGATTAAGAACTCATAATTTCTGTTGGTTTCGTAGACCGGGTGAACATTATATCAAGGAATTATATATCAGAATGATTATGCAACAGGGGAAGTGAAGCGGTTTAAGGGAAAAATGATTTTGGATGTTGGGAATAAATCATTGAAAGTGTTACGTATGAGGGGCTTATTCCTGTATGCATAACATTCGGTTAATCACAGTAAAAAATTCTTTTCTTTAAGGAGAAAAAATTATGGTGTGCTCTTTTTGAATCTCGGGGCGAAGGGACAAAAAGGAAAGAAACAAATGGAGATGAAAATCCAGTTATCTTATCTAACAACAATATTGGAAGCAGATAGCAATTTCAGTGATGTATTCAAGGAGGGACATCATGGCAGCTGTGTAACCTGATTGTTATTGATTAACAATACTTGCAGAATAACATTGTTGTGGCAAAACTAATCCAAAATTTTATTTCTAAAAAGAAAATAAATTAATACAATAAATAAAACAACATAAAGAAATAAAACAACAAAGCAAAATCAAAGAAGTGAAACAAAAACTATAATATAGTAGTAATTCCATACAACATTTTAACTTTCAAACTAGTTCCACATAGTGTTTCAAGTGGGAACCGTTGGTGCTATAGGAAAATAATCTCTCTTCCAAGTCCTTTAGAAGATAATAATTTGCGCCTAGGACAAAAGCATTTTTAAAAGGACCCAACCATAACTTTTGAAACTTTGAATGCCTTCCTCTATCAACATGAGATGAATCCTAAAGAAAGACTTTCTCATTTACTTTAAATCTGACAGCTTTTGTGCTTTTATTGAAATATATTTTTACGATTTGATTTCTTTTATTTATGTTATCCAAGGAAAAAGTCATTTGTTCCTCTAAGGCCAACAATGCATTTATCCTTTGAGATATATTAGAAAAATTTAATTCTTCAGTCTGTAGCATCAACCTTAGAGAAGAAAGTTCCAGCTCGATAGGCAAAATTGCTTCTTGACCATAAACAAGCTGAAAGGGAGTGCAACCTGTGCTCACCTTGATAGTAGTGCAATTTTTCCAAAGGGTGTAAGTGAGGAGGGTGTGCCATTGACGAGGCTTATCTTCAATGATCCTCTTCATAATTCTAACCAGATTTTTGTTCGTAGACTCGGCTTGCCCATTTCCTGGAGGGTAATAAGATGATGAGGTAAAATGTTTAACTCCCAGTTTAGCTATAAACTGAGTCAACTTAGAAGAAATAAAAGCGGGACCATTGTCTGTAATAATCTCTAAAGGAATGCCAAATCTGGAGAAATATTAGTTTCAAGGAAAGAAATAACCTGCTCAGCTTACGGATGTTTAAGTGGGACAACTTCAGTCCATTTCATAAAGTAATATGTGGTTGTCAAGATGAAAACTTGCCCTGCTGAATATGGAGAATTAATAGAACCGATAAAGTCCAGACCCCATTTTGAAAAAGGAAGTTCAGGGAGGACAGGTTTGAAAGGCATGGCATAAAGACGTTCTTTCCCAATGAATTTTTGGCACTTGTCACAAGACCTTGAAAAATTATAAGAATCTCGAAAAAATGAAGGCCATTAATACCCTTTTCTTATGATTTTAAAAGAAATAGTTTTGGAAGAAAAGTGGCCACCCACATGAATAACAGAATCTGAAGATCCATGGGTTTCTTGTAACAATTTTTGTGCTTCCTTATTATTTACACAACGAAGTAATATACCATCAACATATCTCATAAACAAGAAGTCTCCTAAAATGACATATCTGGAAGATTCAAGGCGAAGCCTTCTCCTTTGATGAGTATCTAAGATATCTGGACATCTCTGATTTTGCAAGTAATACACCAGATCTTTATACCAGGGATGTTCAACTATAGGAAGGATTTTACTATCAATGTAAAATAGTGCTAATAGAGGGTTATATTGTTCATCAATTTCTTCACTTGCTCCATCACGTTGAGCCAAGTGAAGGGATAATTCAAGTCCCTTAATGGTATTTGAAGTCATGATGGTTAAATCACGCTCCTGGATCTTGGCAAGCCAATGTGAAAGCTTCCCTGAAAGATAAGTCTGTGAGAGAAAAAACTTGACAGCAGGTAAAGGGACTTTTACCAGTGTGTTCTTGCCTACGATAAAGTGGCGAAATTTCTCCATAGCTTTAACAAGAGTGAAAGCATGTTTTTCAATATAAGAATATTTAAATTCATCATCTATTAAGCTTTGACTCATGTAAGCTACTGTTTTTTCATTATTCTGGTCATCACATTGTACAAGGACAACATTAGTGTATATAATAAACTCTTTCTCAAAATCTCGCTTCGCCAAAATTGGTGCATAACTGATTTCCTTCTTAATCCTTACGAAAGAATTATCAACGTCATCAGTCTAAGAAAAGGAGCGATCTTGCTTGAGAACATTGTGAATTGGTTTGACCATTACAACAAAATCAGGAACAAACCTACGAACAAAGTTGATAATGCCCATAAAGGCTTGAACCTCCTTTTTGGAAGTGGGGGCAGGAAGGTTTAGAATAGAAACAATCCTTTTGGGATCTATGCTTATTCCTGAATCATAGACAATATGCCCAAGGAACTTACCCTTGGTAACGACGAAAATAGACTTAGAAGGATTTAAAGAAATGTCAAATTTCCTGCATCATGAGAAACTTTCTAAGATGACCAAAATGATCCAATCGGTTCTTTGAATATACAGTCAAGTCATCAAGATAAATCTGAATAATCTTACCGATCAGATCGTCAACAGCTATATGCATATCTCTTTGGAAAGTGGCACCTGCATTAGATAAGCCAAAAGGCATGCGTTCATAAGAAAATGTGCCCCAACGTGTAATTAAAGTGGTTTTGTATTTATCTATCCTTTTTACCTTGATCTGATTATAACCATAAAAACCGTCAAGTAAGGACATCATTTGTGACCCTGCAACTTGCTGCAAAATCATTTCCATATTAGGGAGGGGAAAATGGTCTTTTATGCTTGCTCTATTTAATTTGTGGAAATTAACGTACAGTCGGATCTGACCAGTTTTTTTTCTAAACGAGAACTGAATTGGAAACCCACTCGGAATATATAACATGGAAAATTATCCCAGGCTTCAAGAGTTTTTCCAACTCCTTCCTAATAGTCGCTTCAAGTGTGGGGTTAATGGGTCTTTGTTTTTTCCTAACCGGTTTTATGCCTTCCTTGACAGGAATGGCATGTTGTATAAGAACATGATCAAAACCACGAAGATCCTCATAAAACCAAGAAAAAACATCTTGAAATTCATGAAGTAACTCAGTGAATTTCAACTTTTCTTCATCAGTACATTGGGCACCTATCTTAACATTCTTTGGGGAATCAGGTGTCCCAATGTTTAAGGAAATGGTTTCACCAACTTTCCTTTTTGATTCCTATTCTTTATGTGTTTCTTTGTTTCCTAAAAAAACTATAAGATGACCACAACAAATTCAGAATCCCCAAAAATTATAAGATGAACACAACCTAAATTATAGGCATTTTCAATGCCTATCAGTAATGCTTCAAATTCAGTGACGTTGTTTGTGCAAGCAAACTCTAACCTATAGGAAAAGTTGTGAATTTTACCTATAGGTGAGTACAAGATAATTCCAGCTACATTACCTTCGTTGGAGCATGAACGATCAAAGTGCATATGCCACATCCCATCCTCCAGGTCAATTTGTTCCAAGGTAGTGTTATCCTCATCGGAAAATATGGAATACACTCCTAGGTCCTCCTCGACCTAGTTTACATTAGGCTGTGGGATGCTTTCTATATATGGTGAAATTCTTCCCTCCCTTAGGACTATGATGTTCTTTCCATTTCGAGGAATGGATAAGTGCGTCCCATCAAGTGAAAGATATCAACCTATCAAGGCTTTCCAGTCTCTTCCTAAGATGATTGAATAGTTACTTATTGGCATGTCAATTACATGAATATTAAGGGGTGTCCTTATTTCAGGATGTGCACACAAAACCAAAGTCACCTCTTTGATTTCACCTATGGTCGATTTTTGTGGACTATTATAAGAGAGCATGCTTCTAGAATTTTCATTAGTACAAGACAATCCTAGCTCTTCCATAATAATTTTTTACATTATGATTGGGCCCGAACCGCCATCAATTAGACAACAATGGGCTATTTTTTTCCATAATATTTACAGAAATGAAAAATGGAGGGATTTTTACAGGGTGTCTAAAATTATTTACACCTACTTTATTTACAATAGAATCCTCTTCTTTTACCTCTTCAGAAAGATTGGCTATGGTGGAAGATTTTCCTTCCATGAAATTTTTTAGATGATTTTGTTGCTTAGGGATGACAACCATGTCCAAAAGAGTAGCATCGGCCTTGATATTATCCATTTGGTTGAGAATGTTATATTTGGAAGAGGGAAGAGGAGAAGAGACTCCTTAATTGTCAGGAGTTTTGGTAGCTTGTACAATAGCAGCTGGTGAAGATGATCTTGGGCTAGAAGTACGAGGGGGATTGTATTTTCCTTTTGAAGCATAGGATTTATTCCTAGTGTTTATGATCATGACATCCTCTGGTTCTGCAAAATATAGAACAAAAATGGTATTTTCAGGCCTTTTCCAAATATTTTATCTTTGACACTCTTCTTTACCTCACAAGTACCTTCCTCGTGATGTTCCTTGCAAAATTTACACCAACTGCGAGGCATGATGGCTTTGGGATGAAAGTTGTTTTCATTGGGATTCCTAAAAGATGGTGAAGAAGAAGATGAGGCCCCAGGATTAAGTGAAGGGACATTTCCCTTTCTCTCATACGCTATCATTCAATTATTCATATCCTATACAAGTTGTAAGAGGGCAGTCATGTCCATTTGTTTAATTGAGCTTCGTACTCTAGACAAATATGCAGAGCGGAACCAATATTTCAATATATTTTTCTTCAAGCCTATGATGATAAGGGGAAGGTAGAGAATTATAGTAATTCATAAAAGCGACTTGGTTCTAGGGGCGAATAAGTTCGACAATTTGATTATACAACTTGGTGAAACATAGGTTGAAAGACTTGATAGTCTCACCATCTTTGTATGCAATGTTATTGTATTCCCGTAATTGTTTGGTTGGGGTCTTAGACTTCCCATAAGTAGATTTGAACCAGTAAACTAACTCTTCCCAAGTGGAAATAATCTTAGGAGGGAGATCAAATAAATATGTTGTTGCTTTCCCTTCAAGGGAATTAACAAATAAGTGCATACAAGTATCATTTCCATTAGCTCCTATATTGTGACAGGAATTAGAGAATGCCAACAAGTGTTCATTTGTAGTGACTGTGTTATTTCCTAAGAACCCAGGGAGATTCTCTTTGAATTTTGGAAGTGGACGAGTAGCAGGTGTTAGGTTCATAGGAGATGATCCATGCCACGAGGTAGTAGTAGCATCCTCTTCGAATTGAAAGAGCCCATACTTCTTAATGAACTTGGCAGGGTTAGTAGTTGATTCAAATGGAATTTGATGGCTATACAAGCTACCAATCACTGATGAGGCTGAGGGTTGAGAAGTTGAGGCACCTCCAGTGCCACCAAAGCCACCCACATATGAAATTTTGTAAATCATGGGTGAGGGTGAGAAATATGAACTAGCTGAATCAGACGCAGTTATCCTTAGAGTGCCTTTTTGGGTTGACATAATAGCATTCCTTATTCCTATTTCATTGATAGGAGTGATTTCAGGAGATAATCCTCTTATTCTCCTAGAGATGCGAGGAGTTGAGGACATGATCAGGGGATCAATTTTTGCTCAAAAATTCAAAGTGCTCAGAATCACTTCAAATCGGACGAGAGAGTAGGCCTCATCGTTGTGAACCCAACGCAACTCATTTGGGTTCAAACGGATGTCGGGAGCGAGAGATATCGCGATCTAGTCGAATCTTCAAACATGTAAAAAAAAGGGACGCTGACTGTGCAGTCTGTACATGATGACGTGGCAGAGACCGTACGCTAACATGGCAGAGGTGACATGGTAGTTTCAGGTTGGTTTACAATTGGATGAATCATGTTTCAACACACGACATTTTTTGGTTTGTGGTTGGGTGCCACGTGGCCCATTCATGGGCTGCCACGTGGCGCCATTGTATTGGGTATTGGTTCAAAATTATATGGAGTCCATGGGATTCGAACCCCGAACCTCCCCCACTGGTCAAGCCTTAACAAAGTCCGCCCGACCAATATACCACACGTTGGTTCTTATAATGTATATGGAAAAATATATATTTTAATTTGATTAAAAGTTAATGTGGCGGGAGGTTGGGCTGGGGCTTAGCCCCAGCCCGTGGTTATATTATGAATATCATATGACCATTACATATGTGAATGCGCACGAATATATAACGGAGCCCTAGTCACATTATATTTAAACCATATGACCATTGTGTAAGCGGGAGTTTGGTGTTGGTTTCAAACTGTTGGGTTTTGTGCCGACACGTGTCGCGCCCACAACAAATATTTGAACGTAGCCCCTTTTTCTTATAGCGCGCAGTCATATGGATGACCGCATGTGCCCGAGAGTTTGACGGTTAGGGGCTGGTGTGCCCATAACCGTCCTACAGTTTTCACCGTTTGCACAGTTGCGTTCGGTGCCAGGTTTTTACGCCTTAAATGGTGTGTGTGCTAGGTTGAATGTACAAGGGTGTAATTTGTAGATGCAGAGACAACAAGCTTGAAGAGGAGACTTCAAGGAAGCCTAACTTCTTCATTTTTTGGCCAAACGAGGTGCCAAAAAAGCCCAGCTAGGGGTTTTTTGACGCTCTGAAGCCATTGGAGCAGTCTGTTGGTCAATTTGAGCATTGTAAAGCATGTTTTTGAGCACTTTGAGAAATTAATAATAATGATCCATTGGAAGCTGGACCAGGAGATGTAGCCCAAGAGAGGGGTGAACTCCTTTATCATTTGTTGTGTTATGTGCTTATGTTCATTAATTATTCTGTTGTTTATTTGTGTCCTAAGTGAGTAAATCCTATTAATGATGTGTTGCAAAGTTGATCCATTTTCTTTTAACACATAAACTTTACTTGCAAATATTTCCAATTTTACAAGTCTTCTTCATTTTTAGATCAAGTTGGTATCAGAGCATAGGTTTTTGAAGACTTGATTATTTGCAATTGTTTTGTTTTCTAATGCTCACAAGGTTGAAACTCACAAGAGGAGAAGGTCAACTTGTGGAGCCAAGTTCTCATCCTTCAAGGAGGAAGCATATACAATCACCGCAAGTTTCAAG
>JZKD02S1673579.1:160286-174805 GCA_000966675.3 Picea glauca | reverse complement strand
CCCCAGAATATCTTACAGAACTGCATGAAGACACCATCCTTGACAGGAGAATGTGAACTTCAAAACGAGGAAATGTGGAGTATCTTCGAGTTGGTCTTAAAGGTACCAATCCAAGCAACGCCAAGTGGATTGAGGTTGGAAGGGTGAGGGAAATATACCCTCATATTCACATAGATTGAATATAGTCTTTTGGAGGTCCAAAAGCTTCCCAATGGGGAGGTGTGATTAGGGGATCAAATTTTGCTCAAAAATTCAAAGTGCTCGGAATCGCTTCAAATTGGACGAGAGCGTAGGCCTCACCCTTGCGAACCCAACGCAACTCATTTGGGTTCAAATGGATGTTGGAATCAAGATATATCGTGATCTGTTCGAATCGTCAAACATGTAAAAAAAAGGGACGCTGACTGTGCAGTCCGTACAGTCCATACAGGATGACGTGGCAGAGACCGTACGCTGACATGGAAGAGGTGACATGGTAGTTTCAGGTTGGTTGACAGTTGGACGAATCATGTTTCGACACGTGGCATTTTTTTGGTTTGTGGTTGGGTGCCACGTGGCCCAGTCATGGGCTGCCATGTGGCACCATTGTATTGGGTATTGGTTCAAAATTATATGGAGTCTGTGGGATTCGAACCCCGGACCTCCCCCGCTGGTCAAGCCTTAACAAAGTCCTCCCGACCAATATACCACACGTTGGTTCTTATAATGTATATGGAAAAATATATAGTTGAATTTGATTAAAATTTAATGTGGTGGGAGGTCGGGCTGGGGCTTAGCCCCAGCCCGCGGTTATATTATGAATATCATATGACCATTACATATGTGAATGCGCATGAATATATAATGGAGCCCTAGTCACATTATATTTAAACCATATGACCATTGTGTAAGCGGGAGTTTGGTGTTGGTTTCAAATGGTTGGGTTTTGCGCCGACACGTGTCGCGCCCACAACAAATCTTTGAACGTAGCCCCTTTTTCTTATAGCGAGCGGTCATATTGATGACCGCATGTGCCCGAGAGTTTGACGGTTAGGGGCTAGCCCGCCCATAACCGTCCTATAGTTCGCACCGTTTGTACGGTTGCGTTCGGTGCCGGGTTTTTACTCCTTAAATGGTGTGTGTGCTAGGTTGAATGTACAAGGGTGCAATTTGTAGATGTAGAGACAACAAGCTTGAAGAGGAGACTTCAAGGAAGCCTAACTTCTTCATTTTTTGGCCAAATGAGGTGCCGAAAAAGCCCAACTAGGGGTTTTTGGACGCTCTGAAGCCATTGGAGCAGTCTGTTGGTCAATTTGAGCATTGTAAAGTACGTTTTTTTATCACTTTGAGCAATTAATAATAATGATCCATTGGAAGCTAGACCAGGAGATGTAGCCCAAGAGAGGGGTGAACTCCTTTATCATTTGTTGTGTTATGTGCTTATGTTCATTGATTATGCTGTTGTTTATTTGTGTCTTAAATGAGTAAATCCTATAAATGATGTGTTGCAAAGTTGATCCATTTGCTTTTAACACATAAACTTTACTTGCAAATATTTCCAAGTTTACAAGTCTTCTTCATTTTTAGATCAGGACATGAAAAGAGGATCACAAATTTAGAAAAAAGAGAGCTACAACTAATTCCTAGGCTGCATTTGCCTGGCCTCCCAGCGTTCCCGAACACTTATGTCTTGTTCAATTATTTCCCAAAAGCGTTCAAGTTCATCCCATGTATTATCGATTTCTAGGATGGTATTGAATAAAGTTAAAGAAATGATGGTTTGGTCTTTAAGATCGGGCTCAATATCGGGCCTCCTTGTATCATGTACTGTCATGAAGAAAAGAAAACAATCAAAGAATCAAAAGCATAAATATTCAATGATAATCACAAATACAATCAACCAGATAGATATGGAAGATCTCCCCAGTGGAGTCACAAAATAAATGTTGAGGAAAAGGTATGAATTACCTTACTCAATCATTTTTGAATCTTTCCTGGCTAGGACAAGATAGTTGGGAATGTCACCCTATGTTTTATAGCCTCAAAAATATTTTCCCAATCTACAAGTATTAATTACAAGGGTTTAGGGTGATTTAATAATAAAAAGAATGTTGCAAACTAAAATAAAATTTTATATAAGTTTCTGAAATGTATACAGATTATAAAAAGTAAATATGGAGATCAAAAAGAACAAGTAACCAAGTCATAAATACACACAAATGAGACAAAATAACAATCTGATTTATTTTTCTCTTTACAAAAGCCATGTGAGGGCATGGACCAAAGTCTAATTTAGATATCCCCGATGAACACCATACAAAAGGACTCTAACAAGAAGTAAAAACTGAAATTTATAATCTGGATCAACTTGCCACAGACTGCTGCCAATTTGACTCTACAAAATATCCTTTGTCAGCTATGAAAATCAATCCACAAACAAACAAGAATACACAGACTATCAAGGATGGATCAACACCTCTAAAACAAGCATTTGAATGGCTTGGTTCAGTTTTGAACCTTGTTGTCTACAATAGGACCCTGTTGTCAAAAAGATAATTAGGCTTTGAATAAACTCAACAATGAATGAAAACTGAACTATCTCATGAAATCAAAAGAGAAAACCTTAGTTTTTATTTCTCCTTATATTCCCCTCTTATTTCTTCCTCTCATTCAACTTTTATGCTTTCCAAATAAGTTGAAGTAGTTCAACTACTTTCTTTAGTTAATTTAGTTTGACTTAACTAATTTAGTTTAGGAGAAATAAATAATAATAATAATAATAATAATAGTTAAGGGTCTTTAATTTATAATAACTAGGTAGATGGGACCCCTTGTGACTCCCGTCTTTTCTTCTTTTCAAATTATAAAATATAACACAAATGGATAATCATTTCAACACATGCCACCATTGTAACTCCCTCAGATACCTTCAAAATTGAATATTTAAATATCAGAAATAATTTAAATCATATCCAAAAATATATAAATACCCACATTATCCACATTATCCAAAAAGAGATTGCTTTCCAAACTTTCCGCAGACCATTAACACTGTCTTTATCAACTCAAATCATAAAAACACATAAACTAAAAGCCATACTTGCCACTCTGAGAGGCAATTTTTTTCTTATCATTGTTGTCCCCCTTTGATTTCCCGGAAGTATCCCATGGTTGATTTGAACATTGAGGATGTATTTCACTGATTACATGGGAACCATCATCCTTCAAATGCATATGAGAGGACATGGATTTTGAGAAATCATTTGAGGGAGAAGAAGGGGAGGCAACAACTTTTCCTTTATCTTGCACATAGGGAATATCAATTTTTAGTCTGTTACTAGCATGTGAATATTGGACAGGTGAATCAACATGGGAAATATGAACATTAGGATTGACATGTGGTGGAGGAGGTAATTACATATTGGGCCATCCATTATGGTGAGAGACAACTGGGTTGACAATCTCTTGCCATCCATCATTTGCAGGGACTTCTGGTTGCAAGGACACATGAGGAGAAACGTGAATACCAGGGATGTTCTGAGGTTGGAAGGGAGGTCTCTCTAGTTGAGGTTGTACTATTCCATGCCCAATCTAGTTAAATATCCCATCTTGGAACAACTGGTTCAATTCCTTGGGATCAACATCAAAATGAATGAAAAATCTAGGCCTTCTAGGCCCTCTGTTCCAATTTCCCCTTCCTTTGTTATTTCTGCCATGGATTCCCCTACCGAAGAAACTCATCTTGTAGTAGAAGTTCGTCAGTAACTAAGCCCTTAATAAACCATACATGACATTATGCTTTCATGAATAAACAATTGGCTAAAAAATTGACACAAGATACATGCAAATCCATCCATAACAACCATTTAATAATCACCAAGTGAGTAGGGGGTGATAGGGTTCGTGGGACATATGGAGGGAGTGTAATGAGATAAAGGTGGTATAATGATAGGGAATAAATACACGAATAATTATTAGAAATTAATCAAATAATTTAACTGTGTAAAGTATACCAAAATATAAGTTGCCAACCATTGTTGTGTTATGTCTTTTGTCGCTGTTACACAAACCCTTTTAATTTATGTCACAGAACATGGATGCCATAATGAAATTGGGATTATAAGGGTAGTGTAATGAGAAAAAAGTGGTAAAATGGCAGGGACATAATATGGATATTGTTCATATAAAAATAAATTAAAACAAACAATGAAACATATCTCTGTTTAAACCTCCACAGTTCAACAATACTCACTTTTAAAAACCACAACTTAACTATTACTTCCTTTGCAAATTGCTCACTGGATTACAAATAATAATCTATATGCCCAGAAATATTCAATTACAACAACCTTTGCATCTATATAATATTTATATATCAGTCCTAACAAACAACATGGAAATCAATATGATAAACCACGATAACCCTTTGATCCACAACCATTTATAATTCCAATGCTAAATCTTTTTTTTTTTTTTAACCAATAGAAATATGCACACTGGTTCCAACCATTTATATCCAATCTTATTCTTTAAAACCAACAAGAACATGTACAGTATTTACCACTACTTGTCCATTATTTAAACATTGTTCGACACAATCAAACTGAGCATTAAAAACTCTTAATTGAGCCCCAATCAGTTCACATACATGTGTCCTTCAAATATAATAAACATAAGGATTGATTCGAATAACATTTCAATCAAATAACATGCAACCATTCAATACTAAGCTTCAAATATGTGATTAGGTACATACTTCTTTTAAAATTTCCCAACGAGAAACATAACCAAATTGTGCCCAATCAACCAAGCACGCACAATGCTCCATTTACCCTTGACCGGAGTAAAATGATATCAAGATCATATTTAGGGATTAAACACAACAAATGGAGTTTAATAATAGGTGGTTTGATTAGAGGAATAAATCCTCAAAAATCCCAGACAACTCATGCCTTTCAAAATTTACCACCATCCATAACAAGTAACCATAATATCGACTGTGAGGGTTACCAAAATGACAAGCTATCAACTCCAACAGGAAAATGAAATGAAGTGAATCTCTTAACAACACCTAATATGAACGTCTAATAACAAACATGTGCCCAACCAAAATCATGTATAATGCTTCTATTAACTTCTGGGTTATGTTAAACCCAATTGTGCAATGCTTTCTAGGCAATAGTGTTAGTGAGGGCAACACTATGATAGCTAACAGGTTGGGGTTTTTCCAAGTCAAGGAAAAAAAAACTTTAAACTTTCAAAAATTCACATTGCAACCTAGAGGATCAAAAAATATCAACCACAGAGATGAAAATGGAGTGGAAAATCTTAAACACAGAGACTGGTTGTAACACCCATGTGCAAAGCTCAGAGCTTGTCAAATAATCAATTTTCACAAAGAAACCAGACCCAAAAACCCAAGCCATGACCGTGTAGGATTCATTGTCATTTTATCAATAAACCCATGAAAATATTACCTACAACAAGGAGAGCATAAACATTCATGTTTTAAATGCCAACAGTCAGAATAATCACCATAAGAACAATGTGGAGCATCAACAACTACCAGAGCCAAAAACCAAAATGAAATAATGACTAGGGTGATGGGATCAAGAGGTGTTTGAGTGACGTGCAATAAATGCACATCGCTTCTATCTTCCAACCTCATTCAATTCCAAGTACGAGCCAACCATTTCACCATAGCACTAAGTAATTAATCAACCACATATCCATTGCCATATCACATTTTCATAGTGCACCACCCTTTTGTAATGTCGACTCTTTTAAAAATAACAATGTGTTATAACATTACCCCATGTGCATTCAACATACAACATTAAATAAGGCACATAACCATAGTAGCAAGGGTTTAGTGCACCCTTCTTTTGTCACAATAATACATAACATTAGAGTTTGGGTATAGTTCTTTAATTCAAAAGAGCTCCAATATCATCCCTTATCAAGACCATTTAAACGAATTAATACCATGTTTAATGCAATGCCAAATCAAAACTGATAATAATCCTTTCATCCACAGGGAAGCCTTAACATATTCTGTGAGAGGTCATCAAAGCCCTCCAGTGCCATGCATTAATCAACGAACCATCATATGTCACCATAACATTTAAACCATGATTTGAAACAACAAACTGTAGAAGCCTGTCTGGGTACCATTTCATAAGAAAAATAAAATATAAGCACAACATAACCACCATAGTGCCACAAGTCTACAAGGGGGTCCCACCTACTAGTTTATTATTAATATAAATAATTAATAGAGCTTGGAAATCGTTTGCGAGCATAGTATTCATCGTTGTGTTTTTAAGCGTCAACATGGTGTAAGAATGAATTCTTTTGAAAATTCCATTTTTCCACTGTCTTCAATCTTCGGTACCTGCAAAAATAATTTGGTGTGTCTTTTCCCTAACAATCCGTCGGTTCTGATACCATGTAAATGTGTTGAACCTGCACATAATATATCTATCTAGGAATTGTCATACACAGTTACAGAGAAAATATAAGAAAAGAGAAGCAAAAGAGAAAGAATTGAAGAATTCTCATTAACCAAATGAATGAATGATAATTTACACATGATATACTCTGTATAACTCAACTAATGCACACTGGAGGAGAATCCAATGCACCATAGTGGTGGTATAAAGTGATCTTGACACACACCAGTAGTTACAGGAGTAAAATTCCACCTATTCTAGTCTCTTGGGAAGTTACATGAGTGAACTTCCACCTAGCTGAGTTAACTAGTCTATCAGTCTTCAGTTAACTGACTGAAACAAAGTGAAGTGAGGAGATTAGGGAATCATGAGTAATGCACTAGTATGGTGATGATCCTAAGGAAAATGTGCATTAATTGGTGATGATCCCAACGCTGCATGGTGATAATCCCAATGTAGCATCTAGAATCCACTCAACTGATCAAACTGAAGTGAAAACTGAAGAGAATATTCTCCTAGAGGAATATTCTCCCCTAAACTTTAGGAGACTGGATAATGAATAATAAACATAGGGAAAACCTTAGGAAAAATAAATCCTAGTTGTGTGTGAAGTACTCCAACAGTTAAAAAGTGAAGGTTGTATATCTATATTTATAGATAAGGTGTGGAAGGTCACTAAAGGATCATTGGTAATGGAAAATGGGAGAAGGTAGGTACATTGTATTTATGTACTGTTAATGTTGACTCTTCTATCTCTTTAGCTTATATAGGAGTGGATACAACACTGTGGCATCATAGTCTTGGACACATGAGTGATAAGGGGATGTAGATACTTCACAAAGAGAATTTGTTTCCAGATCTTAAACAATTTGATTTGGATTTCTGTGAGCACTGTGTTTATGGAAAATAGAAGAGAGTTATATTTCTCAGAGTCGGAAAATAAAAGAAGAGTGGAAAGTTGGAGCTTGTGCATATAGATGTATGGGGACCAGATCATGTATCATTTCTTGGTGGCTCTCATTATTATGTTACTTTTATTGATGATGCAAGTAGAAAAGCTTCGGTTTATTGCATTCGAAAAAAATTTGTTGTTTTTGATATTTTTTAAGAAATGGAAATATTTGGTTGAGAATGAGACATGAAAGCAGTTGAAGTGTCTTAGATCAAACAATGGAGGTGGATATTGCAACAAGTATTTTGATGATTACTATTCATACCATGGGATTCGTAGAGAGAAGATAGTTCCAAGAACACCACAAGAAAATGATGTATCAGAAAGGATGAACATAACAATCATGGAACATGTAAGGAGTATGAGATTGCATGCTGGGTTTCCCTTAGAGTTATGGGCAAATGTTGTAGATACTGTTATTTACTTAATAAATAGAGGAACTTCAAGCTCTTTGGATGGTGTCATTGCAGAGGAGGTATGGACAAGTAAAAAGGTAAACTATTCATTTATGAAGACTTTCAGTTGTCAAGCATTTGTCCATATTGATAAAGAAAATAAAAAAAAAACTTGAAGCACAATCCAAGAAGTGTACCTTTATTGGATACAATGTTAATGATTTTGGTTATCACTTATGGGATTATGAAAATAAAAAAATCATTAGGAGTAGAGATGTCATATTCAATGAGAAGGTCATGTACAAAGATCAGTTGCAAGGAAATAAATAGGAAAACCAAAAACCAAAAAACACAATGATTGATGAGATCACCGAAAAAGAAATTCCAAAGGTACTAGAAAATCAAAATATACAACAATAGGAGCAAAAAATACCTCAAACTTATGTAAGTTTTGTTAGAATATCTACCAGGTTAAGTAGACCCCCTAAATGATACTCTCCTTCATTGTATTATTTATTGTTGACTGATTATGGTGAACCAGAAAGTAGTGACGAGGAAATGCAGGTAGACACTAAAAAGAAGTGGGAGCAAGGCATGGAATAGGAAATTGATTCCTTGGTGAATAACTAGACTTGGGACTTGGTTAAGTTTCCTTCAAGAAAAAGAGCATTGCATAATAAATGGGTTTACAGGTTTAAGGTAGAATATGGAGGAAAAAAATGGTACAATGATAGACTTGTTGTAAAGGGGTTTTCACAAAAGAAAGGTATATATTTTGATGAAACATTTTCTCCTGTTGTTAAAATGAATTCATTAAGGATTATTTTAAGTCTTGTGGTAGTAGAATATTTGCATATTGAATAGTTAGATGTAAAGATAACTTTTCTCCATGGGGATTTGGTTGAAGAGATTTATATGTAGTAGCCACAAGGGTATAAGGTCAAATGGAAGGAGAATTTGGTTTGCAGGTTGAAAAAGAGATTGTATGGCCTAAAGCAAGCTCCAAGGTAGTGGTATTTGAAGTTTAATATGTTTATGACAGAACAAGGTTATAGTAGATGCCATTATGATCATTGTGTTTATTTTAAAAGACTAGAAAATGGAAGCTATATTATCTTACTATTGTATGTAGATGACATGCTTGTTGTAGGGTCTAACATGTAGTATATAAATGTGCAAAAAAATAAATTAGCTAATTCATTTGCGATGAAGGATTTGGGTGTTGCAAAGAAAATCCTTGGTATGAGAATAACAAGAGATAAGAAAAATAAAAAAATGGCATTGTCTCAAGGTGAGTACATAGAGAAGGTGTTGGAGAGGTTTAGAATGTATAATGCAAAAACAATTAGTACACCTTTGGCAAACCATTTCAAATTAACCAAGAAAATGTGTTCCAAGACATAGGAGGAGATAGAATACATGTCCATGGTCCCTTATTGATCAACATTTGGCAGCTTGATGCATGCCATGGTGTGTACAAGACTAGATATTGCACATGCAATGGGATTTTCGAGTAGGTATATGAACAATCTAGGTAAAAAACATTGGGAGGTAGTAAAGTGGATTCTCAGGTATTTGAGAGGTACTGCTACTCATGCATTATGTTTTGGAGGTTAAAGCATTGTTCTACAATGATATGTTGATAATTCATATATGGTAGTTGATAAATATAGCATGAGGAGTACCACAGGGTATGTTTTTACTGTAGGTGAGACAACCGTAAGTTGGATTTCAAAACTGCAAAATGTTGTTTCACTTTCAACAACCGAAGTAGAGTATGTTGCTACTACAAAGGCTAGTAAAAAAATGATTTGGTTATAGAGGTTTATGGAGGAATTGGGAAAGAAGTAGGAAAATATCAGGTTGTACTATGAAAACGAGAGTTCCATTCATCTTGCAAATAACTCAACCTTCCATGATAAGACTAAACATATACAACTTCAATACCATTTCATACGGTCCGTTTTGGAAGATAGACAATTGAAGTTGGAAAAGACACATACTAGCCAAAATACTACATATATGTTAACAAAGGTAGTAACCAGGGAGAAACTAAGTTCCTGCTCAGTTTCATTTTGCCTTCAATAATGAAGGTGAAGATGAGAAATTTTCTAGTTCCAAGGTCATAGTCCAACATATACAACATTAATGGAGTTGTTGTGATCAGTATCCAAGTGGGAGAATGTTGGTTGTGGAGCCTAATTATCTTCTTGATTTAGAGGTTTGTTTCAACCGTGTTTGGATCCCATTTCATAACAAGGGGATGTGGTGGGGATTCCCCCCCCCCCCCACTATTGTCTTTAGGGGGGTCCAACGCCCCTGAAGCAAATTTTTTGGAAAATTTGTCTTGTAAAATATTGTAATTTCATAGTCAATCTAGACTGCTCATTATAAGGTCGCATATATGACGGTAGAAGTTGTGTTAGGGATTTTTTCCCTAGAAGGAAAGCCTTTTTTATGCATGAGGGAATTTTATTGCGGTTGTGTGTGATAGAGAATATTTTATTCCGAGAGAGGAGACTGTGAGAGAAAGAAGATGAAGTTACAATGGGTGTGTTATAGGTTGCATCCCTTCAATTTTTGCTAGATAATAAAAGGGAAGGACCTGGAAATTTCTCTGGTGGATGTATCCCACACTAGGTGAATTAATTATATCTCTATCTCTATTGTATTGTGTATCTTCTGTGTTTTATTTCCACATTTGTTTTATTTTATTGCTTCATGATGCTGTTTTTTCTAACTAGGATTCACCCCGATTATTTTTCTTCCTAAATTTGAGACCCTTTTGTTCATAATAATCTCATTGGGAAAGAAAGAGCATGTACACGAGGTAGGATTGATAATGAATAATCTTGATATCCTTAAACATGCTTAACTAAAAATGTATGGAATTGGAAAAAAAATCAACAAAAGGGAAATTTAATGAAATTGAGGGGGTTAATACCTCATTCATAATGGATAATGTAACCTCATATATTTTTGTGTCATCATCATAACCAATAATTGAGGATATCATCAAAACCATCAGTTTTTAAATGGATTTAAAGAACTAAACTTTGATTGGAAAATTTCTAGGGACTAAGGATGAGCCAAGTAATAATTTCTTGATAATAATGTTTTTCTCCCGAGGAGACCAATTTTTAACCTGATTAGAATGGTTAGAATCTACAATAGGAGTTCCCGACAAAGGTAGTTTTAATATGTTTGCAACAACCTCAAGGGTAAACATCTAAAACATCAGTAAACACAAGTCTCAATTGAGAAGAAACCTAACTTTTATTAATGAATACTTTTCTGAGTTACAACCAAATTCCTCTTTACAAACCCCTGCGAGGGTAAGGAATAGAATCAAACTTAGAATTCTAGAATGGTATTTAACATCATATAAATACAACTAATGCATGAAATAAAAAGACCAAGACTGAAATAAACTGGATCAAGCCAAGCCACTAGCTCCTCAAGTCTTGACTCTGTAAAATAGGTTTAATCTAAACTGAAAATGAATTTGGAAATTCTAATCAAAATTTTAATCTTCTGAATCATTTCAAAAGTATATGCTTCTTAGTCCTTTATTATTTTCCACCTTTAGAATAATTATGTTGCCAACAAGAGGATTTAACTTTCATGAAAGTCAGAAAATGAAAGAATGAATATCAAAAACCTCACTTGAACAAGAGAAAACATTATCAGAACTATCTCTCTATAATTTCTCATGTCCTCCTTGTCCTTCCTTTACTTTTTTTATTCTCCAAAAGGTATTTTTCAAGTAGTTGAACTATTTTTAGTTATTAAAGTTAAATAACTTTAGTTAATAATAAGACAAGTGTTTTTACAATAAGGACAAATAATAAATAATATAATAGCTAAATAGGTGGGGTTTCCCTTTTTGTATGCGTCGTTTATTTTCAATAATTATTTCTAGATTTTTCTTGTTACTCTACAATGTAATCAAATATAAAATCAACATCATAGAGTAAACCATAAACATGACTCAAAACATCATGACATATGCCACTTGTATCTCCCAAAATATAATATGATATTTTAAGTTCCAAAATTAAATATCATAATTATGTCATCTATCCAAAAGAAAAGTTCCACTGTCAAGTATCCATTTAGACAAAATTAAAATAATTTAGGGAAATTATTTTTAAAGAATTCTTCCCTTTCTCTAATGAAGTATTCATATTGAGACTTATTCTCTTCCAACTATTCTACTTCTGGATGCAACTCATTTATATCTCTTACCATTGCTTGTTGATTTCATCTTGGAGTGAGAAGAGGAAGAAGACTTAGCTATGCCGGGAGAGGTGATTGGCTACTTACCTTTATCTATTTGAGAGTTGTGGAGGGAAATTTTGTTATCTTGAGGTGGAGGAAGTGGAGGCATAGATTCATTTGTAATGATAGGTAATGTTGTGTGAACATGTGGTGGAGGAGGAGGATCAATGGGCCATTGATTGATACTAGGGGAGGGATTGGCAGGAATACCACCCCATCCATCATTAGGTGGTTGAACAAGAGACTCAAGGACATTAACAATTCCAAGATGAGGCTACATAATAAAATTTGTATGGGATTGAGGCTGAGGTAAAACATGTTGTCCAACAAGATTGAAATGTCTTGTTTGAATCAACTACTAAAATTCATCAAAATCAACATCAAAGTGTATGGAGAACCTCAACTTCTTATGCTCCCCAGGTTGCCAAAATGTGTTGGGTAATCTCCCTCTTCTTCCTCTATTTCTGTAAGTTTTAAACCTATTAAGTAAATAAAAGCATAAAAAATCTTAAGAAAAGATTAAATTAATCAGTGCCTCATAGACATAATACATAGAGATTTACGCTAGAAACCCTTAACTGAGATAAAACCAACCTTGTTTGGTGTTGCACCTCTCATGATCCAGGAGGCTCCCCAGGCTCAGAAAATGGTCAAAAATCAAATTTCTCAAAATTGGATGAAACCAATTCCATCGCGACTGACTCATCGCGTTGATCCCAACGATATATTCATTTCCTCAAAACAGACTCCGGATGTGAAAAATATCGCACGACAATTAGATTCTTCTATGGCAAAAGTCAATGGTCAACTGGTAAATGAATAAGTGCCACATGGCCCAGTCATGGGCAGCCACGTGGTAGTTCACTATTGGTTGGCATGTAAAAAGTATTTGGGGGTCCATGGGATTCGAACCTCTTACCCATGGTTAGCTCCAAGTCTTTGGAAAAGTTCAATTACTAACCTGCCAAAAGTCAAATTTATGAAAAAAACCCACTTTCCTATAGTTTTGGGGTCAAATATCCAAAGGAGGGTGAAAGGGGGCTAGGGCTAAGCCCCAACATGTGGTTTCATTACAGGAGTGTGTCCAAGGGCTAATTCTGGGTGCACCCAAGGGCAGATTAGCCCAGATCCCATGGAAGGCGCCCCAAAACCAAGAGCTAACAGTTAAGGGGGTTGGCGCATAGCACTTGGAGCATTGGCACTTGGCCATGTGGCCCCATGTGACCTGGTAAAGGGGGCGTGCACCCTGTCTTGGGGGCTTATTGTGTATTTTTTAGAAAAAAATGGGGTTTTAAGCCTGTTTTTTAATTTTTTAATTAATTGCCTGATATTATGACCAGAAAGTGGTTTTTTGAGGATTTTGAGGCCATTTGAAGGGAGGTTTGATCCCAGAAAGAGGCCAGATCTTGAGGGAAGTTGGGATTCCTCATTTGAGCCTTGAAAACTATAATAACCAGGCTTTTTGAAGCTTGTAGGAGACTTTTTGATGCAGGGTTTTGAAGGGGCAGTTTGTAAATTTTGGCCTTTTCTCATGTTTTGAGAGGCGTTTTTCTCATGTTGTTGAGAGGATTTTGATGGTGCATGCATGAATCTGAGAAAGGAGGTCTTACACAGAAGACATGAAGCATGTAATGTAACAACAAAGAGCAATGTAAGATAACTTTGAGCATTTTAAAGAGCAATAAAGAGGTCCTTCACTTGAAAGCGGGCCCGGAGGCGTAGCCAATGTTTCGTGAACTCCGTTATCAACCTCTTGTCTCTGTTTCTCCTTTTGTTTTGATGTTCTATTCTCTTCATTTGTAGCATGAATATTAATGGCTGATCTCTTTATACATTAATAAGCATCAAGTAAAAGTCACATTTGATATTTTGCAAAACAAGATAACAAGTTTATGTATTTCGCATTCTTAACGATCCGATGCAAAAAAAACATTAAACTAACTTGCAATTTATCAGTAATACCTTCGTTTTTGGATCAATTTTATGGTATCAGAGCATTTGGTTGTGAAGTTTTGACAAGAATTGCAAGCATTGGATTCTCACGAGAGAAAAACTCAAGCGAGGAGAAGGCCAACTTGAGGCTCTTGACACAGAGATTCAAAGGCGACTACATAAGCAAGAGATGTCTTCGCCACGGAAATTGGGTCCCTTCAAATATGAAGATGATTTCTTCGAGGCCTTTAAATTGATGCAAGCCATGGTAGAGGAGCTTTACCATGAAAGAGGTCAGCAAATGAATCCAAAAGTTGAAGAAGGTGAATCTCCGGTAAGAGCAGAAGAAGGAGTTGGAGGTGGTGGACCTTCGAAACCTTCTTCTCCTTCATCCTCATCATCTAATAATGAATCAAGTGTACATTCCTCCAAGGATAAGCAAAAAACTCATCATTCTTCTGATATGCCGTTATTAAAGTTAGATGTAAAGTTTCAATTACCCACTTATGATGGTGAATTAGATGCAGA
>JZKD02S1673579.1:141367-152303 GCA_000966675.3 Picea glauca | reverse complement strand
CCCCCGTCCATTCACTGCCTCTCCCCCCCTTATCTCTCCATTCAATGCCAACCATCTTATCCCCTTCTCCTTAATGGTTCCATCCTTCAATACGTTAAGTTTTCTTTTAATAAATTAGATTTTATTAAACTTTAATTCGTTACCCAAACATTTAATGAGTTATTTAATTAATTAATAAATTAATTAATATACATTAGGACAGTTAATTATTTAATTAATTAAACTTAATAAACCTTAAACAATTATTTAACTTTGACAATTAGTTATTTAACTAGGTTTGTTACATACACCCACCCTTCAGGAAACTTCGTCCTGAAGTTAAAGTATTTTATGATACAAGGGAAAAGACACATGGTTCACACATTCATAACAAATAACCAACATTATTAGTAAGTAAGCCAATAAAACTCATACATACTAGTGTACATGTGCAAGAAATGCATGTGTAGCTAGTACATACAAGTCTCGTGCATGCACTAATAACAATAACTATCATCTCTATAGTAATTTCCATAAGCATCCAATCCATTCAACAAGACTATTCATTTTATAAAAGACAATAAACCAATCAAATGTTTGCGAAATCCTTTAATTACAATTATTTAGCTCAACAATGTTATTTAGACAATTGTAGTTTAGTTACATAATTATGAATATTCATATATACCCATTTTCTTTTCAAAAAAACAACAACAACATAAGACCAATAACCCTTAGGACTGATTTAACAATACTCATAAATGCACATGGTCAGAAGCCCTCGGTTGCTATGAAATCTACAGGGTTTCCCAAAATAGAGATATTAAATGGCAAATATATCAAGAAACCAGATATATCAGGCCAAATCTTATGCAAGAAGTGCAATGATTTGTTGAAATCAATAAATCTAGATTTTTTTTAAGACATTAAAACAATATAAATGGAAGAATATGTCAATATGGAATTTTTGCATGTATTAAGAAACGTATCAAAGAAATGAGTTCCAGACTTCTGAGCATTTCAACATTGCCATACCCTGTATGGCCGTACCATTCAACTAGTTGCAAGTAGTCTGATGCATTCCCTCTTAGACATAAATTTCATAGAAGAAATTAAAAATATATATATAATAATAAATAAAAGCCACGATGTATACGAAGGTCCGTGGGATTGGAACCCACGACCTACCTTATATTGCCAACAATTTTAAATCAACTCGCCTATGGTTTAGGGATATGGCGATTGGTGGGAATGGAACCCACGACCCACCAAATTCAGCAATGACTTAAACAACTCCACGAACCAACTATCCGCCAGTGGGTATATATCCACAGACAGGAATAGAACCCTCGACCACCTGCCAAATATAGATGCGAATTTTATTGTCTTCGCTAGCCAAATTTCTGCCATGTTCTAGTATCCCGACCTACTGTATATAGCATGGCCTAACCTCTCCCCCAAAGGCACAACAACACACAGGGTTATTTATATAAAAAAAATATGAATAAAAAAACATATAGCTCGCAGGCCCAGCTTCGAGCCCCTGAGCTTGATTAGCACCCTGTAGATCAACCAAACATCAACCAAAATAGAGATATTAATCAAGCTAATCGACCGAGACCTCTCCACCAAACTCAGTGCTTTCACAAAGGCTCCAATACCATTGTTATGTTTCCTCGAGTTTTGAATCAGAAACCTCACCCGTGTGTGGTAAGCTACTATCAGAAAACACCCATACAATAAGGATGTTTTCAACGAAACTTTCATGGTTAATCTCTTCCTCCCATGAATCAGATAATCATTTTAAAGGGATTACCTGGGATTATGAAGGCATTGGAGGAGATGATGGATGAATAACAAATAATAAAAGCAAAGAAGCATTCCATTATTGGAGAAGTCACTCATAAGCTATTCAAAATCTTGTTACAAAGGAGTCAGAACTATTAAACCTGAGAATGAATGTAGAAACCTCTCCCATAAGCATAGCGCTTGTGTAAAGGCCTGTGGGTCCAGTGGTATTCGATCATGGAATATGTTAAGATTGGAGCACCAATGTTTGACGATCAGAACTATACCTTCTAGAATAAAAGGTTTAAAACCTTTTTACAGGACATGTATTTGATGTTTGTAAATCAGTAGTAGATGGGTATACAATACCAGCCACTCCTCCAACTGAAAGAGATGGAAGGAAACTCAATGAAAAAAACTCAAAGGCTAAAGGTTCTATTCTGAGCAGTCTAGTTGATTCAGAATTTGCTAAGGTTATTCATTGTCACAGTGCAAAATATCTTTAGGATAAACTCCAAAATATTTATGAAGGAGATGCCAAATTTAAGGGAGCTAAGCTTCAAATTTTAAGAGCTAAGTTTGAACAATTGAAGATGAAGGAAGATGATGACATTGAAACCTACCTTATGTGATTTGATGAAATAATTAACACTATTAATGGATTGGGAGTATAATTTGATGAATCAATGGTTGTTTAAAAGGTATTGAGGTCTCTTCCTTTGAAATTTGATCCTAAAATATCATCCCTAGAAGAAAGAGCATATCTTAGTACATTGAGCATGGATGAGCTACATGGAATATTTGCAGCCTATGAAATGAGAAAAGAACATGAGAACCCAATCATGAAGGAAAAAGATTTCAAGGCATCCAAGAAGACAAAGAAGAAGATCAAGCAAAAGTCAAAAACAAGTTTCAGTTGTAGTGATGATTCAAATGAAGATGAAGAGATGGCTAACTTCGTAATGAAATTATAGAAAGGAAATGACAAGTATAAAGGTATGCTTCCATTGAAATGTTTTGATTTTGGTGGTATTGGTCATTTTTCTTCTAAATTTCCTCATAAGGATAAAGATAGTAATGAAGAAGAAGCTTCAAAAATGGAAAAGAAATATCAAAAGGGAAAAAATAGAAGAAACAAAAGGAAATTATTCAAGAAAAGTTTCTACTCAAAGGAGGACAGTTCCTCATCAGACAAAGAGGATACTGACAGTGACAATGATTCAGAAAGAATACTCTTCATGGAAGTAGAATATGATTCCGAAGAAGAAGGTGAATTCGATTGCAGAGCAGAGCTAATCAATGCATTAGAAGAGCTTAGGAAGGAAAGAGGGATCTCAGAGCTTAGGAGAAAATGATTGGAAGCTTGGAAGTTGAAATAATCTCTTTAAGGAAAGATATTCAGAAGAAAGATATGCAGTAGAAGAGCACCAGAATATTGGATCAAATAATCATCAATCAAATATCATCTATTGATAGATACAGACTAGGATACAATCAAGTACATAATGAGAAAGGATCGAGTTCCAAGACAACATAATAGGAAGCACGGAAAAATAGATATGCCGAGATTGTAAAAGATTATATCAAGAAGGAAGAATACATGCCCCCAAAGAAGAACATTCCAGAAATAAAGAAGACTCGTGAAAACAAATTCAAAGGAGTGCATCACAAAGAAGATCATCTACTCCCAGGTATCAAAGGTTCTTTTATGGTCATTGTTTTAATTGTGCTAATTTTGGACATAAAGTTGTAAATTGCAGACCCTATGCCAAGAACTGTAGACACTATGCATGGTACTTAAATAATAGTTATCCCATAAAATCTTATGAAGCATACATCAGAAACCAAAATAGTTTTGCTTCATCGAGGAATGAAGTAGAATGATACAAATGCAACAATTTTGGACACATAACAAAGAATTGTATATTAACTATTCCACCCAGAGAATCAAAGAAGAATATTAACAGACAGATATTAGAACCACAAGAGATATTGAAAATAAAGTAGAATCAATGCTCTCATTCTCTACAAGCCAAACACAAAAAAAGTGATTGGTATGTTGACAGTGGTTTCTCAAAGCATATGATAGGTGACAAGAACATGTTTCTAACTCTGAAGAAAGAAATAGTTGATTATGTGTCTCTTTCCAATATTGAATGTTACAAATGCCACAATTATGGTCATATAGCTCGAAATTGCAGAATCTTGATAGAGCCCTCCATGAAGGAAAACACCGATGGTGGATACAAGAAAATTTGGAGAAGAAAAGAAAACCAAGAAGATCATATTATTGAAGAACATGTTCCAGAGATCGTATGAACAAGGCTTGTAGTAGTGCAAGATCAAGATGATGAATCCACAAGCAACGTAGAAGATGTCAGAACTCATGAAGATTATGAATCTACAGATGATGTGTAACATCTCGTTCTATCGAGCACACTTTTATTGACTTATTCTTTGAGTACACTTTCATGCAAGTGATCTAGTTATGGTGCATTATGATTTCGTTTCGATTATGGGTTATATATGATGATGTATTGTGACTTATTGTTATTTTAATGTATATGTATTGGCAGATTTTATTGACAAGTTTTCCTGAGTGTGTAGGACACATGACATGTTATGGATGTTGATGGAATCGATGGACTACCTTGGACTTTGAATTGAGTTAGGGAGTGGATTGTATTTGTTTGAGTATTTCATTTTACGCACATGTGACATATGATTGATTACAATATGTTTTACGTATATGGATTATTGAAACTATTTTTTTTAGTGGATTCATGCTTGACGATGCTTGCTAATATGACTCACATAAGGAGTAAAGGGGCCATGCACATAAACCAGACATTTGAGGGAGAGGTGTGGTAGCGTCCATGTGATATCCTACTAGCACTCTCACCATGGTCTGAACTGTAGGTTAACGATTACCTAGTTCGAGAGGTCCACGATGTCGTGAGGGTGGAGTGAGACAGTCACTCACGAAGATTTCTAAGGGGTGCACAATATGTCATAATCCTTATTCCTTAGTATCCCTTAGTCTCTCACAAGGTCGAATGAATGGAGTGTTGACTCTAAGGGTCGTACAAACTTCCAAAACAAGTCAAATGTGAGTGGCACCCTTGGAGCATGGAGGTGCATCTTGAAGGGCATGTCGCGTAATTAAATTGATTCAATACATTAGGTGGCCTAGAGAACTTAATTAAATAATTAGACCTTGTTAGAACATGGAATTAATTAATCAGTAAATTATAAACCAAAAGCATAACAATAGTCTAAGCCTAAGTTTAAGACTAAATCTAAGTCTTAGTGTAAATGAGAAACTAAATAAAAATATTAAATAAATTAAAAGAATTGAGATAAAGTCAAACTCTGGGAGAAAGAGTGATAAAAATTAGAGGTTGGGTAAAATGCACATGTGTGCATACAATTATTAAAGAGATTTTTAAAATAGAAAGAAATTAAAACATGAGAGAATAGATGTACACATAAAGTAGCATCTTGAGTTAATCACCCACAAATCCTAACTAAAAGAAGACTCATAATCCAACTCTAACTAAGATATAGTTAGGGGACACTCATTAAAGAAGGATTTTGGGAGCAAAGGGACAGTTAAGAGAAAAAATAGGAACACATTGGGGAAGGTGAGGGAAAATGGACTTTTAAATAAAATAAAAAGGGAAATTACTTGTGCAAATTGGGGAGAGTGTGACAAGTGTGTGAGTGAATAATCTAAATTAAATTAATTAAAAAGTTAATTACTTGTGCACGTGGACAAGTGTCGTTGAGAATTTACCTATAAAAGAGATGGGGTAGAAGAGAAAGGGACTCACTTTTGATTAGTACTGTTATGCTGTCAAATTTTTGGTTGATTGTGTTTTACTTGTGAGAGTTGGGTTTTCAAGCTTGAGAAAGAGTGAAAGCACTTCCTTTCGAGGCAATCTTGGAGCTACTATTTTTGGTTTCTTGTGTGTGGCCCCTTTGCGGCTTGGGGGGCTAAGGGGGAAGATGAGTACCCCTAACATTGGCTGGGAGGTACCAATGAAGTCTTGGGATTGGAAAGTGGGAACATAAAGGATTGGCGCAAGACTACATTGAAGACCATCATCTGATTTCGTTATATCTTGGTTACGGTATTGTGAATATAATTTTTTTAATTTGTTATGTTATAACTTTTCTAATTTTTATATTATTGTTTAAACTAGATAATCAATTCGCAAAGGTATGAAGGGTGGTCGAATTCACCAATGTAATGCTATATATTGACTATATATGATATAATAATGAGATTTTGATGGAGATTATGTCTATTTTAATAGTCATGGAGTCATGATGAATACTTAACCAGTACACATAGTCTACTCTTGGTTTTTACTCTCAATTTATAACTGGTAAAACCCCTCACGGGGCATTATATGTAAGACCTAGTCGTACTCATAAATCTTATGCATATTAATTAGTTAACTACTATGATAATTGATATAGATTATCTCGTAACCCAGCTACGCTGGAGTGTAGCATATCAATAATATAAAGGGATAATTCTTGTTACAATTATACGACTTATGTTTCATTGTCTTTAGATTTAGAATTATGTTTGAACTCTAAACTAAATTGTTCCAATCTCCTCTTTAAGAAAAAATACAACGATCAACAAAAACCTTGTATCAATTCTTAAATCCAAATATATCATAGTCAATTAATAAATGATTAGTTTGAGATAAGGTTGATTGCTAAAATTTTATTAAATGAATCAACTCTTAAAATATACTCTATTGTAATTTTGAAATGGCTAGTGGAAAGAATATAAAATCTCTCACTAAATTTTGCACTATGCGTAAGTTGGAAATTTGTCCTAATCACTCATATTCATATTGGAACCTTACTAGACTATTGGAATTGTTTTCTTAGAATAATAAATTTCCTTATTGTTGAATAATTTAATGGTGACATTGTGCATTGATAGAATACATTTTAATGATTAGTGTACTTAGATATGGAGAAAAATTATACAGTAAGGATGAAATGAAATAATTATTGGTTGGTTTTGTGAATTTAATATTAGTTCATATGTTGAATTATTTCCAATGATAGACCAAATCTTGTTAAGTGTTTAGTTGATTCGATTGTTATAATGATCAATTTGTGCATTGGTATAATCTTTTGAAATAAGTTGGCTTACATTATTGTTTCACTATATATTGCTATGATGTGTGTTTTGAAATGAAACTGGGGTTATGGGAATTAGATACCTTCATGTTCCTCAGAACAGTCGCCAGTCCTAAGATCTTAAATGGTCAAAATCAATCGCATGAATTATGGACTTGAGCATTGATTATGTGTCTTGGAGGTCCTAACCTTGCAGGATAGGTTGGGTGGGTAAACATGTTTGTTATTCTTATGTGTTATCTTTGATCTATGTTATAAAATGATGTTGTATCTGAATCTTTCCTTATAGATAGATGTTTTAAAAGATATTGTGTAATTATTGATGTATGTTCATGTAACATTTGTTCTGAATGATGTTTCAAAAAACAAAATCCACTATTGTACTCACTTTATTGTCTTAACGAAGGGATATTTACATGATGAGGAATATTACTCAACATTAGGGGGATTTCCTCCATTGTTATGAGACATCTGACTTGGAGACTCCCAGTAAATATGAATATTAAACAAGAGAGTCTATGAAGTAGATCTACAGATCAGATAACCATCCTTCAAGAAGTTTGAAGTGTTTGCAGATTTTGGACATTGAGTTTCAGAGTGGTTTGATGACAGAAGTACAAAGAAAAATTTTGATTGTTTGAGAAGAAACTTTTATACCACATTCCTATGCAGGTATCAACTGGCAGTTACATAGGTAGAATTTCATGATTTTGCAAAGGTTCATTCCACACATGCATTCACACATGGATATATTCACTACAGATTGTTTCAGAAATGCAGAGTTTGATTTACAGATTATGACACAATATTCCCATGTAGATATCAAAGGAATATCAATGACAACACATGTATGAGATACATCTCTTGCTAATGTTGGTACTCTATTGAGGTACACCATTGATGGTACTTTCTTGATATATCCTATGGTGCATGGTGTATGGAACGATTGAGTGATATGGTATATGGTTGAGATACATTGTTGGTACATGGTATGGTACATGTGTTGATCTGCATTTTTGATGCATGGTTGATGCACGGTTTGGTACATATGTTGGTGCATGGTTGATGCACTTGGTTTGATACATGGTTGATACACATATATTGTGATGGTATGTTGGTGATCTTGGTACATGATTGGTAGAGGCATGTGTTGGTGATGTTGGACATCTAGTTGAGAGGTGTCCTTAGTATATGATCCATGTGAGAGGATCTGGTTGAGTATCAATATTGAAGATTGGATAGGTATCTACAAAAACAATGGTTTAGGAAAGGAAATGTAGACAACAATCTCTACATAAAGGTAAATCAAGGTAGTATATTGATAATTGAATTTTATGTTGATGACATTATTTTTGGAAGTGATGATGACATGATGAGTCATAAATTTTCTAAAGACATGCATAATGGATTTGAAATGTCATTAATTGGTGAGTTTTCTTTGTTTTTGGGACTCCACATATGTTAGCAAGATAAAGGTATTTTCATCTCCTAGACCAAGTATATAAGAGAAATGCTAAAGAAGTTTGGAATGGTAGATTGCAAGCCCATAAGTAATCCCATGTAGACTAGTTTCAAATTGACCAAAGATGATCAATCCAAGGATGCAGATCAAAGACTCTACAAATCGATGATTGACAATTTACGCTATGTGACAACATTGAGATCGGATGCGATGCAGGAAGTTGGACAAGTTGCAAGATTTCAAGTAACACCGAAAGAAACACATGTTATGGTAGTAAAAATAATATTCAGATATCTCAAATAAACAAAAGACTATGGATTATGGTATCCAAAAGGGAATGATCTATATCTAGTTGCATACACAATGTCGATTGGGAAGGAAGTGTTGATGATAGAAGAAGTACAAGTGGAACAACCTTCTACTTGGGTGATTGTCTGGTATCCTTGTTGAACAAGAAACAATCTTTAGTATCATTATCCACAACAAAAGTAGAGTATATTGCAACAACAACATGTTGTATACAAGTTATCTGGATTAAAAAAACTTTGCAGGACATACGGGTGGAATATGACGAGCCTATTCCAATATTCTGTGATAATACTAGTGATGTAAGTATCTCTAAGAATCCAGTGATGCATTCCAAGATGAAACACATTCCAATCAAGTTTCACTTTCTACGAGAATGAGTTACAGAGAAGAACATCAAGATAGAGTATGTTGTTACAAAAGATCATATTGCAAATACCTTCACCAAACCTCTTTTGAGGGAGACTTTTGAGTATCTTTGACAGAAACTTGGATTAATTTCATCCCCACAATGATTTACATTGAAGTTGGAACAATATGACAAGGGGAGAGTAGTAGTAATCATGAAATACTTGAATGATTTTTGAATGATTTTATTAGATATTTACATGAGGAAGTACCATGAAGAGAAACATCAGTAGAGATAAGAGGCTTATAGATAGGGGGAGAATCCCTAAGGAGAAGTCACCCTTTTCCATTGATTTCAAAGGGGGAGAGTAAAACAAAGGCATGTAAATGAAGAGAAGAGTCATGAAGATAGGGGGAGCCAACATGGGCATGAGAAGTGTTATGTCTAAGTGTTTGCATCAATGCCAAAGGGGGAGATTGTTGAAATATTAATTGTTTAGCTTAATTGTTGAAAGATTAATTGTTTAGCTTAATTGTTGAAAGATTGGTTGTCATTGAATTTTTGAAATATTGGTTTTCATTGATGTCAACCCTTGAACAAGAAGTTAGAAAGTTGCATGTCAAGGTAAAGGAGTTGTAAACATAATTTAACAAGTTGCATGTTAAAGTAATTGTAAACATAAGTTAACAAGTTGCATGTCAAGGTAAAAGAGATGTAAACAAAAGTTAACAAGATGCATGACAATTGCATGTTAAAGTAACTGTAAATGGAAGTTAACAAGTTGCATGCCAATGTAAAGGAACTGTAAATAGAAGTTAACAAGTTGCATGTTGGTTGCATGTTGAAGCAGCTGTAAATAGAAATTAGCAAGTTGCATGTCAAGGTAGATATATAAATAGAATTTAACTAGCTACATGTCAGTTGCATGTTAAAGTAATTGTAAACATAAGTTAACAAGTTGCATCAGAAGTTAACAAGTTGCATGACAGTTGCATGAGATCCTCATTAAAATACAAAGAGGAGTCAATTGAAGATTATTTCTATGAATGTGAATTGGCATATCTGAGGCAGTGAGTCGAAGTCAACAAAGTCCAGTGAAGGAAGAAGTTTGCAAGAGTCGAGCATATGAAGAAGAAGTTATAGAAAAAGGTTCTTTGAGTAAATCCATGGGTTTCAGGAAGAAAAGTGTAGACATCCATAGGTTGTAGTGAGTAAAAGCATGGGCAACCGCGAGTAGATAATGTATATGGTTGCATACCTGTGAGGAAAAAATGTTGAAGATCAAGGATCTAAAACTCAGGTTAACTACAGGTTGAAGGTATTCCTTCCTGTGTATGTTAGGGTGTGTATTCTGAAGAAATCAATAACAAGTATGTCTTAGTGATTCATAAGCATTTGATTTGGATAAAAATCTTGTGAATCTTGGTATGAGGTATGTGTGGTTGCAGTGTTGATGAGATATCGATATCAGTAGCAGTAACAAAGGTATCAAAAAAAAAAAAAAACATGTTATCTGTTACAAGAATAGAGGTAGTGATAGATTGGTCTACATTTATATTTCATGGCGATTGTATGGGGCATGGAAAAGGGGTTGTAGCCTCCTTCCGGTTGGAGCTGGTAAATTAGGGAGTTGGATCTTCCTTCAAGTTTCACAATGTAAATAGGGGGTTGGAGCCTCCTTCCAGTTGTAGCTGGAGAAATAGGAAGTTGGTGCTTCCAATTAATGTACTCTTTGATAAATAAGAAAATCATTATGTGTTTTTTTCCTGCATTGGGTTTCCACATAAAATTCTGGTGTATTGTGTTTATGCATTGAATTATGGTGTTGATGATATATTAAATTATCATGATAGTTATTGGAGGTTTTTCATTGTGATTAAAAG